>KK351105.1:88308-120300 GCA_000671755.1 Glossina brevipalpis
ACTGTAAATTTAATTTTTTTGATGTATGATAAAGATAAATTAATTCAAACATTATCTAATAGCTTAACAAATGATTGCTTGTTTTGATTGAAAATTGACGAGAATTACATTTTTTCATTCAAATATTCCCTATAATCACAGAATAACACGTATTTATAAAATCATTTATACTGGATACTAGATTACAAGTGACTGTTTTTTGTACTCACCACCGAAGGGTACATTTCATTTTGTCATTTGGCTTGCAACTAGCAAAAAGAATTTTTTAGAATTTAGAATCGATTTAAGCATGTCTGTCTGTCGGTTCGTGTAATGTATGTGATAAATATACTTCTAGACGCAAAAATGAATATATCCGCTTCAAATTTGGCACAAACATTGGAAGTTCTTTCACTGCCACGCCCACCTTTTACAATTTAGTTTTTGCCCCTTTTTTAAGATAAAGGTGGTAGGTATAAAAGATTCGGCACAACCGAATAAAATTTTCTCACTTCTTTAGATTCAAATTTGTAACCCGCTACTTTTCGTGTCGTAGATGCCGTTACGTTACGTTACGTTAAGGTGTTTACGCCTCATGGGAATGGCTTTGGTGGTGCTATTTCGTAATATATTTCAGAAATACTTACCTTTTAATGCTTAAATGTGTGCTTTTCTTCCATCCCAGGCTGTTACAGCGAAGTTTCGCCTTAAAACAGCTTTAGTTTTTTACTCCTTTTCGATAAACTTATAAACAATCATGATTTCTAATATTTTTTTGACAAAAAGTGGTAGAAACTGGCCTTTTGGTATGCGAAAAATATGTGATCAATTTGGATCGGATAGGATCATTCTTGAAATCATCTCCTGTATAACCGTTGCTATGAAAAACAAGTCTTTATATGACAAAAATCTCGAATCCTTAATATCTCATGCTAAGAATTGATTCGCAGTAGTAATTTGACATAAATATTTACTGTCCCAAATTTGGAACAGGTAGATCTATCTTTTGGATCTCACCATATATAGGGATTCTCATGAAAAGTGGAATCATTTTCTATGCCAAAAAATAGACTTTAGTCGTAGACTTTGTCGTAGTTGTAGTAATGAGGTTTTCCTAGAAATAATATTAAATGTAAAATGAACTGTAATTTAAAACACTGCTGAGAAAATTCAGAATAGTAGAAACTAAAATTTCTACAAAAATAATTCAAATGATATTAAAAAGTATAAAAAGTGTTTAGTATTAAAAACCATTAACCCGATTATTTAACCGGCAATTGTGAATGTATTAAAAAAGGAATCGTTACCATTTTTAGATCGAAAATCCAAGTATTCCTGACGAATACCTGAAATAAGCAAAAAAAAAAAAACAAAAATATGAAAAATGTTCAGTTTTTTTTCTCAGAGTTGTTCTGGCTTTTTATCCGCTCTGGGCGTGTCAATGAAAAAATATCATTCATACATTTTTATTGTGTTCTCTTTTTAATTGACTAAAGCATAGAATTTTTTTGTCAATTTCAGCTTCTTGGCTTCAGTTGTACTTCAATGACAATAAGGACAAAAAACTGACTCAAATTAGCGCCTTTTTCTCGCAATAAATATAATTTAAGAATGTCTGGAAAAGTAGACGAGGTAAAGAAAAGTCAGTTATAGGTGTTTAAAAGTGTGTGTGCGTGTGTTCTCATATAAATAAAAATTATTAATAAATTTTTGAAATATTATATGCTTTATAAGTGTTGTTTTTTTCAAGCTTGAAAATTGAAATGAGTCCAAACGATGGGCTCGGTTGTTCTAGTGTTAAAGAGCAGTATAAACGTTGAAGTAAATGCTAGTCAAACGGTAAAGGGAATGTGATATCACCGCACTTTACATAAAATTGCAATAATGTCCCACAAGCTATCAAATATGCTCTATGTGAAGCATTGCATTTGTGTGAGAGAACGCGCAACTACTTTCGAATTTTCTAATTCTGGCCCGTTTTTATATTCGGTACAGGGAGTTTACAAAATTTGTTAAATTTTCTTAGCGCATTGAAATATACAGCGAAGATACAAAAAAATATTAAATTATTTATTTTTAATTTTTAGCCTTATTTCTCCGTCTGTCTGTCGGTCGGTTGAAATCATGATTATGTCCTGAAAACGAAATCTCGAGAAATGAATTTATTTAGAAAATTTTCCTATTCTTTCATTAGTTTAATTTTCTAAACCGACTTAATCGTTTCATGAACAGACTTTAAAAAAGTTTTTTTTTTTTCTACGAATTGATTTTAAACTACTAGGGCAGTACGTTTGAAGCATTGACTTGGATATTCTCTTTTTCTTTACCGCTACCATTATGGCCAGACATGCTGGCAAATAATAAGAATTTAGTAACCTTCGTTATAAAGTATAAAAATTTAGATCTTATTGCAATAGAAATGCTTTCTCCTTATGAGGAAAAATATTTTATGCGAATAGATTCACACACTGATAGCTCTAAACTTGTATGATCCAAACTTAGTACAAGTAACTTTAATAAATTCAGATATGAAATCACCATTCTGGTTTAAAATTTCATTATAAAACAAATTTCTCTCGTTGCCATATAAAATGTATGAGAGGTGGTTTAAGAAATCGTTCCATCCCATCTGCAAAATTTTGCAAATACTACTTTTTACCGATTTTTGTTAAGAAATATTAAAAATTTGAACTTTTTTTTTTTTCTGATTCTTTTTGAATGAAATGTGGTATTGAGGAGTGATTATAAAAATTCGATTCACTTTCAATTGAGTAGAGCAATTTAAAATCTAAAGGCAAGATCAATATCATTCTTAATTGTTAAGAACGAAAATTAAATCTCGGAGAGCTTAATAGGTCTTCTAGTCTTATGGTAATAAGTTGAATAATAATTAAACTATCTTGACAGATACGTGTATAAATGTAAAAACTTAAGATTAAAATAAAGTATGATAACTGTTTTTAAGATTAAGATTAAATTAAAGTATGATAACTGTTTTTATGAGAAGGTATTCAAAATTCGCCTTAAGTCAAAAACTATTTTGATTTCTCGTTTTACTGCTTTCGTACATTATCCAGAACTTGCATAGAAGTTTACTTTTTAACTTGTTGTAACAACTCAATCGCACTTATACACACATACACACGAAGCGTGAATAATAAGAAAATTAAACAAAAGTGCTACAAGTATGCACGTGTGTTTATAACCGTTGGTAAGAGTAATTAAAATACGCGTGAAATTATATATAGAATCAAAAAATTCGTCCCATCCTCCAGAGAAGTGTAACAATTGTAGCGTAGTAGTAAAACAACAGGTAGAACGCAGTCGTATTCACAAAGTTTAACTTATTGCTTGCTTGCGTTATGTGTATGTATATGTGTACACACGCACACACATATATATGCACATTTATATAATATAAGAAGATTACCTTGAGGCTGAATATGGATAGTAAAGTTTAAGAGAAGAAATACACGAAAAGAGTTCTTGTCACAATATACATACATATATACATACATACATACATACATACATACATACATATATATATATAGTAAAACATATATATATGTATATTTTTATTCAAACCAGCAAGCGCATTAAACTTATTGTTGGATTCTTAAACCAGCATAAGCCACATCGTCTAACCGTAAGCAGTTGAATGGTTTTGATGTGTATGCTATTAAATGAACGTAAAAAACTTTTTATAAGAAGAAGAAACGCAAGAAATATATTACAATTGCTAGTACGTAAAAAGATTGAATAACTTGTAGAGAAGAGAAACTCCCGGTATTTGTACAAAACCTGTCGCGTGTAACAAGTTCGTCCTTTTTTTTTTTTAAATCGGTACACCGGAACGCATCCATGTACGTCTCTTTGTGTGTATTTTCTACATTATTTGCATGGCACGTATGAAGTGCTGCGTAAATATAATGCCTCAAGTACTTTTTGTAGTTTTCTTACTGTGTTCTCTTGTGCGTGTTTGTGTGTGTATGTGTGTGTGTGTGTGTGTTCATTACATGCTTCACAAGAATTTGTGTTGAAATCAGTCTATTTGTATAAGGGTTTCGTTGAAAACTTTAAATTAACTGATATTTATACAAACGAACTTTCTCTTACATTTTCCATCTTCTTCTTCTTCTTCTTCTTCTTCTAATTCTTTCGTTTCTTATATATTTTTTTCTTTTTTACAGAAAGCTTCCCTTTTCTTTCTGCCTAGTTTAAATGTTTTTTCTAGAAAAAAAAAAAAAACAAACCAAAAATAAATCACCTTTTTCTGTATCTTTTGTTTCGTCCAATCAGTTAGTTAATAATAATTTATATATATATACCATCTATACAGGAGAAATGTGCTCAAAATGTAGTCTTAGTTACTGATTTTTGAAAATCTTGTAATAACATGTATGCGATTTTAAAGGCTTCTAACCACCATGAGATAATAAATCTTCTCTATTATCTTTCTCATCCTTCTATCTATCGAATATTAAAGGTTTGAGAAAAAAAACACGAGCAAATCAGTGTTTTTAGTGTGAATATAAAAAAAGAAATCAAGAATATTATATCCAGCTGTGACCGAATTTTTTATACTCATCATCTTGATCTTATAAAAAGCATAAAAAAGCTCTTATTTTTTTTGTCATTTAATTTGCCGCTTTGCGTTATAATGTCTTCGCTTTTATTTCCTAAAATCGTTTCTATTTCTAGTATTCTCTCTCTTCATTATCTTTCACAATTTTCTTACATCCATATGGGTTTTCATAATTTTTTTTGCAAACTCTTTCATATTCATAATCATATACCTTTACCAACAACAATCCATTAGAGATTTTTAATTTTACTCGTCTTTAAAAATATGCAAACAGTTTTAGTTTTATTTTTTTTACTTTCGTCATTCCTTGCCTCCGTTCCTTTCTTTATTTAGATGAAACTTGCAATACAATCTCGTTACAAATATGTAATATTATCTAGTAAATCTTCTACGGCCGTGTAAAAGTGTACCAACGCATGTACAATTTCTCAAAGTACGGATTTCTCTCGTATTCACTTTCCAAAGCGGATGAAAGTGTTGCATAACTTGAACCGTATACAGGATGCATTCTAAAATTATTTATATTAAACACAAGTGTAAAAGAGATAGACGAGCGATCATCTTGCAATCTTGAATCCAACTAAACTGAACTGTTGCGTACGTACACCTGACTGCGATTCAAGGGGATTTCTTTAAATTGATTGATTTAGTTTAACGCGTTTCATTGGCTTCGATTATTGTATTTATATATCAATACGATAGTTTTCTCTTCTGTATACGTAAGAAATCATTTTAATGGTTTTTTTTTCTATTTTTTTAAAATAATTTTATCATTTCACATTTTTTTTGGGGTCAATTTTTCGAATAAAATTAACTGATGGGAAGGTATTAACTTGAGTAAAAAGTTCTTAGCATTTCAACCAATAGATGGATTTATAAATGCTTGATTTGTGTTTAACAAATGCTGTGAAACCGTACACTGTAGCGTGATTGAAAGGCGATAACTTACAGAAAACTGAAAGAAAAAATATTATGATTTCATCGAAAGTAATTGCGTTTCTTAAAATGAGCCAATATTCAGAAAAAATTTCTAAAATTTTATATTACTACTTATCAAAATTAAAAAAAATGAATGAATCTATTTGATTCATGCAATCATTTTTTATATTTTTTCGACTTATTGTCGGAGTTAATTTGCCTGCCTATCCCAGGTCTTCGGTTGTTATTCTGATTTATGGGAACTTTTGTTAAACTGCAAACGATACGTAGTTTCTTTTCAAAATGTTGTAAAAATCAATTGATTGCATAGATATAGTTACTTATGATTTCTTATAATTCATTTTTTAATACAATGTCCTGGATATAATATAGGTAGGGCCCGATTTTCATTGAATTTTCTTATTATTTGTCTAAAAATTAATTAAAGGGTGTAAAGGTAAACTTAAATTTAATTAGCAAAGACATTTACCAATAATATTAACAGAGCTTTGTAAAAGGATTAACATAGATCTGTAAAGCAATTCGCGTCAAGTTATTGTTCGATTTGGAAATCTTCTCCGTCTAAATTAAAATACTTAGAAGACTTTTGTGAACGCCATGTGAATCTATATGAAACAACCTTTAAAATTATATAAAAAATTCTTCTTCTTCTTTAGTGAAATCTTTTCAATAAATGCTTGAAAATCAGTATGTTGACGATAGCCGACTATGCAAAAATAGTCAAATTTGATACTCTACTGCGGATTAATTAGTCTATAGTCGGGTTACACTATGGTACCAAATATGAAAAATTTGTAAAAACACTTCTGGAAAGCGGAATTTGAATTTTTTTAGTTTGTTTGAATGGTACTTTCATAACAGATTTATGTAATATAGGTCAAAATTTTTGGAATTTTCCAGTTTGGCCGCGATAGATTCTCAAATTTGATTATTTTTGCGACAGTCAATTGGTGATGGAATTGCTTTACAGATCTAAGTTAATCCTTTTAGAGAGCTCTCTTAATATTATTAGTAAATGTCTTTGCTAGTTAAATTCGATCTTATCTTTACACCCTTAATTCATTATTGGTTTCATTCTGATTCCGTCAGCTTATCCCTATCGTTACGGAGTCACTGCGGTGCGACTTCTTGGGCTAAGAATACAAATAAATTGAGAATGATCTCCGATATGTCTTATAAATATTTAAGAAATTTTATAGAACTCTGAAGAAAAGAATGCCTGTGATGACATGTATTGATTGTATTTTTTTCTTCATTCCGTTTGTGTAGCCAGTTGATTACTCTGAGAGTTTCGACCAATAAGGATGTGCATGTTAGTGGCGCAAAATGGTGGTAGTTTTTTCAAACACGCCTCCAAAGTTGACATGAAAGACTAAAGCTTATCATAAATTTTATTGAATTCAACAGATCCCCGATTAAAAACTATTTGATTTACAAAAGATAGTAAGAGAATTTTTCTATTAAAAAATTTTGAAATAAAGGACTTCTCGATTTTTGCATTTTGAATACAAATGTACTTGCAAAAATTGTAAAAGTAAAACTTCAGCCGATTGTGATATTTATGCGGCGATTTTTACAAATAAATTCTGTAGCTTTTCTATATACGCTTAACATAAGAAGCACCCAAAAGTGGGACCAAGAAAAATATAAGGCTTCTATTACATGCATACGCCATTATGGTATAAATCCTCTAATGTTACAATATGAAATTCTAAATCAATTTAGCCATAAACAAATTAGCCCAGTATCTCATGATGAACGAAAAGAAAACTTTGCTTTAGCGAATCCTTCAATGCCACATTGTACAGCCTGAATCGTTAAATAGTATAAATAACATGCAATTTTGAATGCTTCATTTATTGATATGTCTTAACACTTAAGCAATAAAAACATGAAAATATTTTGATCCGTTTGTGAATGTTATTTATTTTTGTTAATTTATAACATAATGTCCCAGGACGAATGTAATTTCCTGGGTTTGTATTTTTGTATGTTTTCAATATTTATTACAAGAGAGAGCACAAGAACAACCTGAAGAGTCTCATAGGCATTAAATTAAATATTTCTCATTGAATTTGCCAAAAGAAAATTGGCTCAATTCTTAACGAGACAGGCGAGAGAACAATAGAAGCCCCATGGTCCACGGTTCACATTTGATTTAAATTTTTGGAAAAAATTGCTAAGACAATAAAGTTTGCGAAATTCTTGAAAAAATTTAATTTCAATAATAAATTTGTTATTAATGTTTCCACGAAACTGTTAATTGTTATTTGATATCATATAATTTATATCAGAATATTTTCACTATTAACGTTCAAGTTCGTGGATTGGCATGGAAAATTTCGCATTACAAGATAAATTCGTTTTTTATTTAAAGTCTCTTTGAATACTTGTTTAACGAGAAAAACTGACAATTTAGAAGGATCTATTAAGTATTTCTTACAGCTGTAAGACTTGAGCACTTTTAGTGGAAGTTGTATTTAAAAATTAAAAATTGTACTCATTACATTTTGTTTTATTAGTAACTTTTTGTGTTAAATACATTTAAGTGAAATTAAAAACATTAACGTACGACATTTTAAGTAATTTTACACCCATTAAATGTTGTGAAAGTTGTGTTATTTTTTGAGAGTATAGTAACTTCAACAAATTTTGCTCGTATGTATGTCTTCACATAAAAAAGAAAATTTGATTTTAAAGCGAATCATAGATACCTATCTAAGGTAAATATTTATTTGTCTGTAAGAAATTAAAAATGAAAAAAAATATTTTACTATCAATAATCTTTATATATATGTATATGTATGTGTGTTACATTTATCGATAAAAAAATATATAAAACTTGTCTTTTTAACCTTTTATTATTTTATTGATATAATGATTAAAATTAAGTTCTTAAAAATATTTTTATCATTTCAGTTATCTATAGCACGAGACTGACAAAACTGATTTAATATCTCATACTCGATACACTGTTTAGACAGATTTTAGTATATCATATATATAAATAGATAAATGAAAGAAGAAGAAAAAATAAAATTCGTTGACAGCCAATCTCTCCAGTGCTGGGTTATAAAAACCAAAGGAAAAAAAGGAAAAAACTCACTTTTATAAAAATTCCGTTAAAACATCACCAACGCAAATGTATACCTATACACAGACATAAATTAATAATAAACTCATTAAAACTGCTTTTTAATGTTTTTATCGTATACAAAATAAAAGAAAAAGAGAAAAAAAAAGTCGTAGAGAGAAAAAGTTTTAATCAAAATTTAAGTTAATTTATTTATTTATTTACTTGCAGGGAAGACTATTGCAGAGATGACAAACTCTCCGAACAAGTTTAATGGGAAAAGTGAAATTAACTTTTCAAGAGGGAGAGAGAACATGATGCACACAAAGCAAGTTAAGAGTATAAACATTTATAATAAGAACGTATCTCTTCACTAATGCCGCGTCATCATCAGCGTCATACTCGTTACTTTATTGCCGGCGTTTTCTTTCTTTCTCAATGTATGGCGGCTGCTCTATGAAAAATTTACAACATTTTCATACTTTACATAAAGCGTAAAATTAAAATAAAATTAAATTGCATGTCATGTCTTTATATATATATATATATATATACTACTATATATGTATATGTGCATTTTGCCATATACACATACACAAACAAGTATTTATAGTTATATAAAAACATATTTTTAATGCAAGAAACACAAACTAATTAGAAAATAACCACTACAACTATGTCGGCTGTTCATGTGAATAATTAGGACAGATTTCAAATTAAAAAAGAACAAAAAAAAAAAACAGGAAAAAATGAAAAAAAAAAACAAAGTAAGATTAATAATATATTCATATGTAACGACTTTATGTGGTTTTCTAAGTTGATTTTACTACACGACACTGATGTGAATTCTCTTCTTCTTCTTGTTTTTTTTTTCATTTCATACAGATATTAATGTGTACAAAATGCTTTTGTAACTTTTATGAGAGATTCACAGACGTAGACACTTTCTCATATACATGTATACATCCCATGCCAATTGCATGTCTGCTATATAGACAATATACGTAACATATACACATACACACAACGTATGCATGCATTGAAATGCGGAAAAAAGTTTCGTGTGTGATAGATAACAAGTACTTTTTACTTCATTCTATTTCTGTTACATCCATATCCTTTATGGGAGTATATTAAGTATATGATTCCCTTTGCAACACAAAGAAATGTAAAAAGTTTACTTATATTTATTGATACATCTGTGTTCGTTTAGTTCAATCTTCTATCAATTTTGTTCAAGGGCGGACAAATTGAAACAGAATGTGATAAAGAGATTGAAAAAGTTTATAAAAAAGATAAAAAAGTATAAAATATATTTTCAGAGTATATTTATGATTTTTTTAATTTAAATAATATAAGTATACATTATATAGATAGTAAAGGTACACCTTAAGCATCTATCAAATTGAAGCCTTGTTTAGTTTTCGTATCATAAAATTAGTCCTAATAGATCATCAAAGAATTTCAGTCATAGAAAATGAAATCATTAGATTTTTAATTATATATTTAGAGGGTATCAAAAGTTCACTATAAGTTATTTAAAGATTTTTTAGTCGTTGTTTTAATGAGTTTGGTGTTGACATAACCCACTCTTCCTCTCATACCTATAGCGCACTTATACATACACACATGTATAGCAATCAACATCTTTTAAAGAATAAATTAAAAGAACGAAATTTGTTAGTATTTTTAAATTAAACCTTCTAATATATATATATGTATATATATATATATCAAGAGCAGGAAAAACGATATAGGTTTACATCATTTTATGTCAAAATATCCGAAAGTATTGCATAAATAAAAATATTTAGTTTCTTCCGAATTTTTTAAATTGAAGACCAAAATTGTTTTTCTCAAAAAAGTGTTAATGTCTACATTGAATTTTAAAGGCAAAGCAAGCAGAACGACATTCCCAAACTGTTCAAATCGATCATGAGTATGTTTCTTACTTTATGGGATCTCTGAAACACATTCTTAGTTTGAATATATTAAAACAAGTTTAATGTATCGTCTCCGGGTTGTATGTGCGTGTAAAAAAAACGTATGATTTATTCATCAAAATTTATTTTGCGCCTCTAAAGTAGGCCGCATCTCACTTGCTATACGATAATCTTAACGCTTCAGACGGTGCTTCAAATATTTTTCGTTCATTGACTGAGACAAGGCTTTAGATGTTTTTTTATGTAAAAAAAAAAAAAAAAAAAAAATTCAATTGATAAGTGTAGGTTGTTTGATTATGTTGGTTAAGAGTTTGTGACTAAACTAAAGAAGTAGAATTGTGAACGTTATATTTAACTGCTACAGGCAGTTAAGTAGGATTTAATTTTTATTATACCAATCGATTCATATTTATTTTTTGAAACGATTTGAATATGTCAGTTGGTTCGTCTGTAAGTGTTCTTAACATCTTTTTATATATTTTTGTATTCTATCTATTTTCGAGAAATTTTGAGGAAATATAGTATACGATTATGTGTTGACTCAAGAATGATATCTATTAAAAATAGAATGGTTGGGACCATGGTTACTATTAAATTTTTAATATATCTTGAGAACATCGCTAAAAAATACTCTACTTAGCATTATAAACGAATGTTTGAAATTTGATTGGAATTAAACTAATCCTTAACTCCATACCATAAAAGTATCCGTGCAAACAATTAATGCTTATATGGCACAAAAGATCTTATAAATGAAGATTGATCCAAAATAGTAACTTGATATATAAATGTGTTGTCTGAAATTTGAAACACATAAGAGGATTTTTCAACAATTTCATCTATAAAGATTGTGTTAAAAAAAAAATCGTTATACGATAATAAAATATAATTTTTATAAAATAACATTTTTTTTATAATGAAAGTTAGTGAAGANGTGGGTGTAACTCTCGCTTGCATATGAAAAGTAAGCCTTCACATGGCAAAAATATACAATGTTTGGTATTTGATAATAAAGTTGTGTAGAGTGTTTAATGACTGACTTTGCATAATTATAACATTTCTACTTCTTTATATTAGAATTCGTTTGTAAAAGTGAAAAGTTATTAATACTAAATTCTGTTTAAAGAAAACACGGATCTTTTTGAAAGTTAAAAAAGAAATGGAGATTATTTTTTTACTTAACTCTTTAACAGAAAATAGAAAAGTCATTAGTAAAATTAATCTTGAACTAAGTCTTAAGTCTACTTTTTCAAGATTTTCGATTTAAAAAACAAAGGCATTCGCCGTTGTGGCACCAATATACAAATAATCCGTAAAAAAATTCAACTTTTTACAGCCAGCCTTCAAAGCTAATGCCAGTTAACGCCAAACTTGAAGTGAAATCAATTTTTCTCACACCTACGAAATTTTGTGATTAGGAGGAATTTAACATAACTTATGCAAAAGGATTGTATTGTAGATTTCCTCATTTGAGTTTTTTCACACCATATCTGATATCACGGATGTCAGGAGTCCTCGAAATTGTCATCTGCATTTACTTCGACCTGACAGCAGGTACGGCCAATTCCGGGAGTCTCGTGGTTGCTGTGGTTAGCCCAAATTGCGGGCAGAATTAGCTTAATGGCTTGAAGGTGGAGTTGCATTAAAATCCGGTGCTTCACCTATAGAAAGGCAGAGATTTTAGATGGGCCTCGTTCTCGCTAAGGGGGGGAGGGGTGGTTTGGGTGCCCTGTATCTGGCACCCGGGGACTAAACATCCCAATCCGTGTGCCATCACGCACCGTATGGTTAGACCTTCACGACAGGAACCTACATGAAACCACCGCAGACATAAAGGATTTGACGATTATATATATATATATATGCATAGATACGCTCAGACGAATCAAAACGATTTGCATTAGATAGAGAATTTTGCGGGACGACCTAAACCATGGGCACACTAATAGTTAATTTTTGCTGTAAATTACATGTTATGAGTACGAACATGCAAATCATTTGGAAAAACTTAATAAATTCTTAAACTTGGACAAAGTTATTCTCTTTTATCTTCAAAACGGAAAAATAATTATCTTGTTTTTTTTCTTTTTTTTGTTTTTTTAATATTTAGTGCAGGTTTTTAGTTCAGATAATTGTGAAGGCAATGGTATGCATATTCTCTTCGATTGCTTTTCTTATTTACTTATTTATTTTGTTGTTATTATTATGCTTTTTCTTTTTCTGTACACGTATGAAATACAGATTTCTATTTGCCTGCAAATCAATAGTCAATCATATGTGAATAAATTTATAATATAAATAGAATAACTTTTGCATATTTTGCTATTATTTATTGCTATACTAGCACTTAAAGGGTTATTTAATTTTCGCCGCTGGTTTGTAATAGAAAACTTAGTAAAGATTTCAAAAACCATGATTGTTGAAGATCAGTATTGGAATTGAAATTAGGTAAACTATTTCAAAGTAAGTATTTAATACAAAAACTAAAAGCGATATAAAATTATTTGTAATTATATAATGAAAAATTCAGATATTTCGTCGTACTTTTGAGTTAATAGAATGAAGTTACTTTTTATAAAACTTTAGCTTGTAACTTAAAGTTAAGTAATTCCGGATCATCGCATTTCCAAGTTCTCCATGTATGGAATCCAAAGTGAACTTCAATTCTTATGTGCAAGCACACACACACACACACACATACATATACATTGAAAGATGCGCACCGAGAAGCTGGGTATTAACAGATTCGATTCAAGCCGTCTACAGTCCCTTACTTATTTTTTATTCGTTTCCTAAACTTGTTTGGCATCATATTTGTTATTGTTGAGCATATAGTATGAACAAATATTGTGTCAAGTATAGACACACATCGATACGATACAGCATGTGTGTGTGTGTCTGTGTATCGGTTTGTATGTTATATTTGAAGAAAAATATTTTTCTAAACAAACTATTGATGAGATAAATGTTTATTTAAACACAATATAAAGAGCATGAGCGAGAGAGGAAACGTGCGATGAGGTTGTCAGAGAGATATATACACAAAAACCACTGAGGCGTATAAGTTATATGAAATAATAGGTTTTGTAAAGCATGCAAAGTTAACATATATATATATATATATATTTTGAATATATACACATAAAATGAAAAATATTTTACTTCAATTAAATTATAGTTTAATAGATGTTATACTATTAAGTTACTTAATATTTTATAAAAAAATATTCCTTATGAGAAATAGCAAAAAGAAAAAAGGGAAAAAGAAAAAAGAAAAAAGAAAATCTAAGTATATCAAGAGCATAGATTACGGCAAACTTAATCAGGAAAGAAAACACTTGTCATTCAACAACATTATCGCATATCATTCAAACCATTATCACAATCCACCATTTGAAAGGGGCGCATTTCACTTAAAGCCATGCCAAGTACTCATGCACCGATATCCTATAAATTTATTAAATCTAACAATGCATACAAATACTCATTTTATTTATATACATAAGAGCGTATATGTAGGCACGAAGATGAATAAACAAAGAGACCTGCACTTATCTTCATGTCATGCTCTTCTTATGAATGTCTGAAAAGTGTTGAAATGTGATTTTCAAACACTTAAGTATATTAAAGACATTTTCTTTTCAACTAGACACAAGTTACAAAGAGATAGATCGAAAGCAAAAAACCGAATAGGAATAAATGAAATAGAAGTACAAATAGAACATTGTCTACATGCATTTGCTTTTCATCCTCTCGTTGCTTTCATTCTTTGTAAAGTTGTCACTTATCTATGGCAGTATTAAAGGTTTTTGCTGCTTGTATCCCTCGGTCGGTTGACTGGTTGGTTACACAGGCCTTCTCTACTTTTCCCTTTTACACGATAATACCATTTCGAAGCTAAGGAATTGTTATCACTAACACATGTCTATGTATACTCTTGTGTTTAGGATAAAGCAAAGTGGAAATTGTTAAAGTGGTTGCGCTCGAATAATCGGTAAATATTTAACAGATAGAATTTAGAACAAAGTAAAAGAAGGCAAATAGAGACATTGCAAAAGTACGGGAAATAGAGAATTGATGAAGACAATGTTAACATTGTTGTTGATGATAAAGTGTACAAATTTCATGGATAGAACGCATATATAAGTGTACCCTCTGGTATTTTTTATTTAAAAAAAAAAGAAGAAAATTATACCCGAAGGATTCAAATTGAAAACTCTTAGAAAATGAGTTGCAAAAGCGACATCTATTACCTTTATAGTATGATTCGACAATAGCTCAAACAATTCGATGTTTAAATCTGATATATACAATGAAAGTCTAAGAAATAAATACTTTTCCTAAGACTAATAAAAATGAAAAGAAAACAACAATTTCGATGTAATCAGAGTTTTGTATTTCGAATTAATCATTTAATCGTTAGTTGGCATCAATATCATACAACCGTTAGTACTCCACTCGTATTCCTCAATTCCTTACCAGCATCAAACCCTTTTAGTATAACCCTTATAAAGAAACAATTCATTTAATTGCTGGATGCTACGATATTAGTCATAATACACTAGGCTTGTTCAGAATGCTTTGAATAAAAATATCGATATCATAGATGCAAATACTACCGACCATTGCCACGATATAATTTTATCTAACAGAACTTGTGATACAAGGTCTATTAATTTTGTGCGAACGTAGGTAAAACCCAGAAGAACTTAAGATAGATACCATTCCTATTACACTTTTAGACTCAAAATCGTTCAAAATTATTGATTTAAGCTCGTCTGTCCATCCGTTTGCCCTATGTCTGTTCATGGATTTTAATGTTGAATTTAGTGGTCAAAATTTGTGAGGCATTACGAAAAAATTTACTACACTGGCGTACTATTAATTTGACATGAAAGTGAACTTAACCAGATTTGGGCTACGTACGTCTATTTTGTGGACCCTACCCCTTATGTAGGTTCTCATTAAAAGTAATTTTGGTTTTTTCGCTTTATGACAGAAATATACTTACGTGAATACATACATTAGTTCACGTTTTCAGCTTCTTTTTGTGGACTATGTTCATATGAAAAGTTTAGTATGTAGTTTTTGATATTTTATTACAAAAATAAATGAGGTTTGGTATTAGGATATTGAATGATCGGTCTTGCCCAACTATATTGTGGTTACTTGTCCTAGAGTTTGAGTTGTTTACACGCATTTGTTTTTAACTTATGTGTTTGTTTATATAAGAGAAACTCTGGCCTTCATTCTATAAATCAACTTCAACCACATTTATTACCGCATTTTTGAAAATAATGTATTATTGTCTTTGACTCTCTAATAACGTTTTTACGAATGGTTCCTTGCTTTTATGTGCAAAAGGGATGACATAATAATAATAGAAAGAACTTAAAATCTACCTAACTTAATATACGCCCTATGTATAGAGCGGTAAATGTGTGTGTGTGTGTGCAAAGAACTTGCATATCTTTCAGATTGTTTTTATTGAATGCATTTTTTTTCATATACTCCACCATTTTTAAAATTTTTAAATTTATTTTAAATTTTATTTTAAAATTAAAGCAAATTTTTCACATTTTTTTTTCATATAAATAAATCTTTAAAAAATGATTGTCTTTATTCTCTACATGAATGTATACGTAAGTATACATTATATATTATTTTTTTATGTTTCAGGTTTGAGAAAAAATTCGATATACTATTTAATGAGATGCTTATCTAAACTTGAGCTAAACTACGCATTTCCCATAGCCAAAGTCAACCTAATATATATAAATAATGTATATTTTACTTTAAAGCATTTTTCTACATTTTCACTTCTTTCGAATTTTATGTAGAATTTTTCCTTTTGACATATATCAAAGTATTCTAAGCGATAATCAACGCAAATTGTTGAGAATTTTTTTTTAAAGCAAAATTGAAACGCGCTACGATTGTTTTTCAAACACAAAAGGTTTTCGTTTCTTCGTTTTTATTTTCATTTTCCGCTAAAAAAAAAACTATTGAAAGATTTTCGTTTTAGCGAAATAAAATCAATGCATTTTTGACCTAATTTCACTTGGTATAGGGGGCATATAGTGAAATTGTCGTTTCTCTCCATTGGTATTTACTTGGCAACAAGCACAAAGTAATGCATAGAGTAGAACAATTTGAAAAGGAAAATTGGAAAAAGGCCAACAGAACTAATTCCGTTTTACATAGAAACCTACATAAAAACCGAAAATTGCAAACCAAAGCGTTTTAATAAAAAAATACACTAAATTTATTTAAATATTTCCCTCATTGATTATAATCCCTTTAAGCATGTTGAAATAAATCAAAAATATTTAATATATATTAAAATAATTAACAATATTAATACATAATAAAGAAAATAAAAAATTGCAAGGATAGCGGTATAAAGCAAAAGCATTAAATTAAATGCTAAAAAAAGAGAAAAACAAAAAAAAAAGGAAATAGCAAAAAAAGAATTAATAAAAAATTCCCTTCACTTTTTTCCCATGCTTTTTTTCTCAAATTAATATATTTTAGCTGACCTATACTGTATATGACGACAGTAGCAGAAGTTTGCACAGATGCGTGCAATTTTCAACTAAACCAATAGGAGGAGAAATTTCAATGCTTTCAGAATAATCGCTTTGATTTTTAAAGTATCGTCTTACATTGCATTTTTTGTTAAATTAGAGATAGATTCGGCTAGGTGAGTTAGGGAGTTACTAACTACTCGAACGCGTACAGCGTGGACTCAAATATTGTGAGTTTGGGCCTAACAACTTCGACACTTTTGTGTATTGGCTCCGCTTAAGTTGTGCGTTGTGCCTACAAGTTAAGTATTCTATAGAAATAAAAGATATTCTTCCACTAATTAAATATTTTTTGATAGTCCTTTAATATTAGTCTTTTAATAATTAACAGCGTGCTAAACCACTCGTTCTAAGGTCGCCTATGTATTGTATAACGCTCTATCGTGACTGCTGATTCCTTAATCGGGTTGCCTACCTTTAAAGTACTTATAATTCAAACCGAATGAACTTAAACATTGTCCCCTTTCTCCCTTCTGGACTCAATTTATCATCCTTCTTGGCTATCACTGTGTCTGAGAGTGGCTGCTTAAATGAAAAAAAAGAAACATTTTAGAATCCTTTAATAGGACTTATAGGAATACATTAATTTCGAACAAAATCATTGACTCGGGTAATACATTATTATTAATCCATTCGTTACGCTAACACCGGCTGAATTAATATTTAAGTTACGCACACACAAGTTGCATTTACATGAATGGTCATCGCTGTACGTGAAAAAGCGTTGTATTGTAAGCATTGTGGATATTATGCGATGGTGTTTAATTGTGTATTTTGTTTTATATATATATATATATTTCGCTATATAAGAGATAGGGGGACAAGTTTTATCATTACTTTTGTAACAGTGAAAGAATTTCTCAAACAGTTATAATTGAAATCATAGAAAATTGTTCTGAACGGACGTTCTAAGCAGTTTCATTTAAATTTTCTTTTAATTATAATACAAAGCTAAAAAAAAGCTTACTTAAGTTTAATATTTTAATTCAAAAATATCATTTCTGATTAGAAATTATGAAAATGTTTCTTAAAATTTATATTTATCGTTTACATATATAAACGAATCTGTTTTCTCAGATATTTATTGAAAATAAAGGAAATGCGTCCATAGAAAAATAAAAGCTTTAACAATTCTACCTCCGCATTGCTAAACAAAGTTAAAATTATGATTTTCTTTTTCTATTTCTGTTTATATTCATACCGCAAAATAAATGAAGCGTATATGAAGTTCTAAATTCAATAGAAATCAGCAGATATTTAATAAATAAAAATTAAAATAAAATAAATGAAATAAATAATATAGATGTAATAAGTAAAATAAATAAAAAAATTATTTATTTTTTCACTTAAAATTAATACTGAATTTCAACTCACAAGAACTGACTTTATATGCAAGATTAGTAAAAGATTTCAAGTCGATTTAATAAAGTCCGTCTATCAGTCCTTACTTCTATGATTGAATAACTTTACGTTTTCAATAACAATTATGATAAAAAAAAAAAAAAAATTTAATTTGTGTTGTTTAATAATACAAGTTTACATAGATTATTTCATATATGAGATGAATGCATGAAAGATATTATCAATTGGAATTGAATACAATTATGCTGATAACAATAAAAAAATGACATTTTTTCTATGCATTCCATTCCACATGCACACGTGTCTTGCATGCCTAAAACTGCAGATCACTATGAAATTTATTTAAGAAATTTATTTAAAAAGGAAAAAAATAGGAAGAAGGAGGCAATAAAACGAGTTCAGCTAAAAAAAAATATTATATTATTCGTCCGATTTGCTTATGGAGGGTATGCAAAATTCCCCCTTAAAAGAATCATGCTGTTCTATTTGTTGTTGTTATTCAATGGAATTTTTGCAATTTTTCCCTATTTTTATTTGAATGTGTAACAGAGAATATTTTCATGTTTTTTTATTTTATTTTTATTTTTTTTTTTTGTTTAATATGAGAATACCATAAAATAAAATTTGTTAGGATTATGTATGTATGTACATTTAACGTTTTTATTATTCTAGGCCAAGTGCACTTATATTTCTACCGTATTATTATTTTTTATGATAAATTTTTAAATATTTATTCAATTTAACCAAAACATTTACGTGTTATTGAATATAAATTATTTTATTGCAGCTTTGTGGATAAAAATATAAACATAAATAAGATAAAAGTTATGTAAGTGGCTTAAGTCGAACATTTTAATATCTAACCGATATTCAATGTTTACAAAAAGTCATTTGAACGCTAAACTCTAAATTTCGAAGCTTAAATGTATCTCTCAAGTTGAATAAGAGAAAAAGAAGAAGAAGAATGCCATATGCTGTCATAGATTAAGGACATAATTATATGTCGAGAACTAAATCCCTTTTTTTAATAAATGTATTTGACTACCTACTCAAAGGATAAGCCGTTTACGTGTAGGCATAATAATGGTTACGTTCATTCGTCTTAACAGTACTGGAGAGCGGTAAAGGAAAGAAACAAATATTGTGTAATATTGTGTAATACGATGTTCGTATCATCTTTTCTTGTTTTTGTTAATTATGTCGTAATTCTCAACTTCTCTCTTTTTTAGTTAAATAAATTTCTTGAATTGAATGAGAAAATTTTAGTTCTTATGTCAATCATTCGTTCACTGTGCGTTACGAAAGCCAATATTGATTAATTTTAATATTAATTTTAATTATTAATATTCTAGAGGGAATTATGGAATTAGTTGAGATCCATAGTTTTGTGACTCAACAAATACCCAAACTGATGAACAAATAAACAAACAGCAAATAAAGCACATTTTGATTAAGAACATAAGTACTTTCTAAATTCTCCGAACAATGTTTCTGAAAACTCCACAAATAAGATAATAATGTTAATATAGTATATGTATATATATAGGAATACATACAAAAAATTTGTTTAAGATATGAAATATTGAATTTAACGGTTGCAAAATAATCATGCAATTAACTAAAACATATGCCAGAGTTTATGCGAATTTTTCATTTGAGTTGTTATTAAACTAGATTAATATACTTCACAATATCAATTACTTTGCAAAGTACTAATTTATAGGTTACATACATCAATAGAAATTGGGAGAAAAATTTGGAGAAAAAAAACTGTATATTTAGCTTCGAACAATTTTATGGTAAATTGTTCTTTAAATTTTGGGCCAACTAGTATTATTTATACCCCCCACCGAAGGGGAAGGATCTATTTCATTTTGTCATTTGGTTTGTAACTATCAAAAGGAAACTTCGGAGACCTCATAAAGTCACAGGTGGGCTGAAAATTCGTAGGCTGACACATAGATGGCGCTGCTAGTATTAAATCCATACGATAGTGCTAACTTTCAAAAGACACGTGTATAAATTTGGCAGCTGTTCCACTATCAGTATGTGAGTTATAGCATTTTTAATGAAGCATCTTTTTTTAGTTTGAAAAAATGGATAAAAAGAAATTTCGTGTGTTAATAAAGTATTGTTTTTGTCGAAAAAAAAATACTATTGAAGCCAAGGTTTGGCTTGATAAACATTATTCGGACTTTGCACCAGGAAAATCAACCGTAGAGAAGTGGTTTGCTAAATTTAAACGAGGCGAAATGAGCATCGACGGCGATGCGCGCAGTGGACGCCACAAAGAGGCTGTTACCGACGAAAACATTAAAAAAGTCCACAAAATAATTTTGGATAATCGTAAAGAGAAGTTGATTGAGATAGCCGAGACCCTGAAGATATCAAAGGAACGTGTTGGACATATCGTGAATGAAGATTTGGATATGCGAAAGCTCTGTTCAAAGTGGGTGCCGCGCGAGCTCACAATCGGCCAAAAACAACAACGAATTTATGATTGTAAGCAGTGTTTAGAGCTGTTTAATCGCTATAAATTCGAATTTTTGCGTCGATATGTGACAATGGATGAAATATCGCTCCATCATTTCACGCCGCAATCCAATCGACAGTCAGCTGAGTGGATGCAAGCAGATTTTGAGGTTAAAGACAAATCGTACTATAGAAATGGTATCGAAAAATTGCATGACCGCTATAATCGTTGTATCGGCCTCGAAGACATATATTGAATAAGAAAATCCAATTCTATCAAAAAAAAGGATTTTTCTATGTTAGCCTATGAAGATAGATAGATTATCTATAAATTCTGTAAGAAATTTACGACTAAAAGAAATCTTGAAATTTTTGCAAATTTTATCACAAAAATTCCAATTTTCATTTAGAAATGAAATTAAAAAATAATTAAAATTTTTTAAATGTTTCTCAAATTATCGTCAGAAGACGGCATTTTATGTTTGGAATCGGGCGGTCTGTATGTTGCACTTATTTATATTATATTTGTTGAAGAAGAGATAAGCACTTCTTGTCGCCCAAAATAGAAACAGTCCGAACAAGGATTCAGTTGAATAAACTGCTTTTTCAGGCTTATCAGAGCGTTATTTATTTTTCCGTATCTAAAGATTATATCTCTATGATTCTTAAGCCATGTAGAACTTGTGGGAAATGATCTAAAGAACCAAACGATTAAGTTCGCCTTTACCTCTACAATATTAACTTGAATGACTGACTATAAATGAAAAATCAAAATTATACCAATGTATCGATTAATAATTCCTAGAATTGAGTAAGAAAATTATTTGTTCTATTAGTCTCCTTTAAGATTGTGATATAATCACTTTAACGCTTCTCTGCCATTTTAATAGAATGATTTGTCAAGTCCTCCAATATACGCTTGATCTCAAAAATGTTCTCTTCCCTTCCCTTTGAAAATTGCAAACAGATAATACGCGCTGTGAGTCAAGTCTAGCAAAAGTAATTGGTGGGACAGTAGCTCGCTCGCACTTCAATTCATGCAACTTTACCATTGTGACAGGGTGCATTTGTTCCATTGTAAGTAAGTGCGATGTACATTTGGAGATTGCTCATTTTCAAATTTGCATGCAAAATAGTGAATGCATTGCCTTTTGACATCTGTAAGTTGTTAATTGTCTCTTGCATCTTCACTTTTTGGTTATTAAATCTAATTTTTCGGAATTTTTTGATGTTGTCTGGTGTATTCGTTTGAATTAAGCCTCACTAACGCCCGTATGATTTCGTTTGAAATTAACAAATAGTTCAAAAATTATTGTTCTTGACGATAAATAGGTGCTATAACAATTTTCGAGCTAATGCCAAGTATTAACTGAATTTTTGTACCCTACGCGACTCGTAATGCAGAAGATATTAAGCTTGTACAAATGCGTGTGTGCATCGATCTATTTTTATACTCACTGCCAAAAGTGAGTGGTACATTCATAGTATATATATTCCCGATCAGTATCAGATTTAGGATCGATTTAAGCATGTCCATCTATCCATCTGTCCGTTTGTCCATCTGTCCGTCTATCTATCTGTCCGCATGTGTGCCTGTCCGTTTGTCCATCTGTCCGGCTGTTCATCTGTCCGTCTGTCCATCTGTCCGTCTGTCCATCTGTCCGTTTTTCCATGCGTCCGTCTGTCCATATATCCGTTCGTACATTTGTTTATCTGTCCATCTGTCTATCTATCTGTCTGTCCATGTGTCCAATTTCTGTGGTAAAAATCCTCTTGGCCGCAAACATAGAAATATGCGCTTTAGATTTGGGAGAAACATTGGAAGTTATTGCACGCAGGTTGATATTGAAAATGAGCCAAATCGATCCCAGGTCATACCTGCAGTATAAGATAAGTTGAAAAATTCGCAGTTTTCTAGGTATTTTTTTCACTACTCATAGATTACACAATAAAAATTACCATAGTATTCAGTAGAAATAGAAAAAATCTGCCACCCCCCTCTATTAAAATGTAGTTTTTATCTTTTTTGCTGGGTATAAAATATTCGGCAAAGACAAATATAATTTTCTTCATTGTTTTATCGTGATCATATCGTTAAAGCGATAACATCCGCTTTGTAATTTTTTTTTTGGTTTTTCCTTTTTTTTGCTTAAACGTTCCACGAAATAACCAAAAACGATATAAAAAGTTGATAGAGCGAAATTTTAAATGATTTAAAAGTTCGATTTTCCGGACGCAGTTGTAAAGTCGTATTCAAAGCATTTTGAATGCAATGGATAGTTCGGCGAGTATAGAAAGCAATTGTGGATGAAAAAATTTTAAACACAATTTTGTTACGTCCATAAAAGTGGAAAAGTGGAAGTTAATAGCATGGTGCAAGCATCGCAGTTTACAATTTTCTTCAAAATTGAAACTCATAACACTTTTTCCTCGATGCCATGTTTTTCGAGTTTATCGTGCATTTGGCTGTTTCAATTTCCACCCGACAGCCTTAAAAGTAGATGCAATTGTAGCCACAAAATATGATAAGGTTCTCTCCTTTTTTGCATTGAATTAGAATTTTCTGATTTTACGACAAATTTGCGGCCAGTTTAAGTTTGCCTGTCTATCCATTCAAATCATGTCTATCCATGCAACTTCAAGTTTAGCATACACCTTGCGATTTTTTGAGATATTTTCATGGAATTCGGTGTATTCACGTGCTTTGGCCCAAAGAGACACTCTATTAAAAATGGATTGATTCAGATCATAAGACTATTACTTAAATATTATACAGAAAGGATATCAATTCTCATCCAATTCTCAAATATTTTCGACAAAAGTTGATGAGAAGTAGTAGTAAGTTGGCGTACTAAACTGATGTAAATAATTTAGGTGGAAAGTATCAGTTTTTCGAAATAGTTTTCATATAATTATTCCTAAGAAAAGCAAGTTTTTAAACGGCAAGAGGTATTTTGTAGTGATTTGGTATAAAATCTAACCGCATCATATTGGGATCACTTAGGTCTACTTTTTGGAAAACATAATAGTTCTCATCAATATTAAGCCTTTGCTTATGGAAACGAAATGAATAATAGTAAGATTTTTGACAAGAAAATTAATTTTGATAAATTTCGACCACATCAGTTCTCGTTTTGGATTTCCTTAAAAAGTTTGCCTTTGCATGGAAACTTGATATTTTATTATGAAAATAAATTAAAAATTATATTACGTATATACAAAAATGGTGTAGAGGTCTGATTAACGATCAGATTTAATCGACTATAACACTTTTACTTCAATGAATACAAACATACTATTGTCATAGCATTTTGAGAGACATTAATAAGTTGAATTGAAACCTTGCAATGATCAAGAATCTATATATCTCATAAAATCTTCAATCCACATGACCTGCCTAATTGAAAACCTAATAAAGGCGGTATATTTCAGTGTTGTCTATCAAAAATTTTCAAATTCTTAATTTTTATTTTATATGCTTCTTCTTACTTTCTTCTTAACATTTTTTTCGTATGGTTTTTGACAAATTTCAATTCATGTTTTTGTAACCAAGTATGGTGGTTACTATAAAATCTATTTATATAGTGAAGAATCCTTAATATTTTGAACTGCTGTACACATATAACAGCATTTAACTAAATTGCCAAAAACAGCTTGAATTGCGAAATACACGCAATACACGCATAGATATGCATGAACGCATACTCCTACATGGTTTTGTAAAACCTATTATAAAATATTATAAAAATTCAGTGAGGTGTATTTAAGCGCAAAATTTTTAATGTATAATAAATATTGAAAATTTAGAAAATATGAATTTTAATATTAAATGTAATGTTTACGCATTAAATTTATTAAAGTAATGTGAAAGCCAAGCAAACAATTTCCTTTAAAACGATCATTCCGCTATTTCGTATACCTCTACATGGTTGTGCTTTGCAAAAAAAAAAAAAATATCTTCATATTATATATTCGAGCGGTATATGAACTCATAGGTTAGCATATAATAAATAGATAGAAAGAAAAAGTTGGACTTTCATAAATATATATGAACAGCAATAGACTTAAAGAAAAAGAAGTTTTCAGAGCTGCGCTCAGTTTATTTTTTTTTTTTTCTCAAATAGCATTCTTGAGTTCTTAAGGAGTATTTGTGTAAGGAAAGAGAGACAATTCGATGAATAAACGAAATTAATATATTTATTCCTTTTTAATGAAGAAAATCTTCATAAACTTTATTCGCAGGGCTATGCCATGTTGTTACATGTGAAACATTAAATTTATATTTTCCTCCATTAACTATAATACTACTACTGATTACAACGTAATAAACACGTTCGCTGTATAATCATTACGCAAGTGATTTCTACAAAGTACTATCCATTTAATATAAATATGTTTTTTTTTAGCTAAATATTTAAATGAGGAGATTTTGAATATTAGAAAATTAGAAAAAAAGAAAAAAATAACGTAATGCACGTAAAACACGTACAAATTTGTTTACTATCTGTCATTTGGTTCATTACGTTAAATGAATTTTCATAATTTCACCAGATGTATATAGAGATTTGTTCATTTAAATGGTTGTTAAAATTTATTATTATTATTACACCACGAATCATACTCGCAACATTAACTAACGATGTGTTGACAATGGTATGAATATTTGTAAATATTATCACACCTTTTTTTTACATATTTATCTATTGTTTTATTCGTAGGGAGATTTCGTTTAATACGACCAGTCGTCAAATTTTCAACATCATAGTACTACTGCTGTTTTTATGAAAATTTTTATTTTTCTACATTGTGAGATGCTTGCAAAAGTTATTATCAGTAGCTTCTTCAGGTAAAAGTGTTGAAGTAATAGAAAATATCAGTGTAAATAAGGGTTGAATTCGATAATTTGATCTTTTGATCTAAAATAACAATTTTCCATTTAGTTATATTGAATTATTTAGTGTATACGGTAGCTAATCATGGAACGCTCAAAATCACATTTTCTACATTCATTGTCGACATTCATTATTTAAAGAAATCTGCTGTCGAAGCTCATAAATCCTTTTAGAAGCTTATGGTGATGCTGCACTATCATATCCCAATTGTTGCTTTGGCTTTCGATAGTTTAAAAGTGATGATTTTGGGATAAAGAACAAAAAACTTCCTGAAGGACCAAAAAATTTCGAAAACGACGGAGGTCGTCAAGGATACGTTGTCGCAGCTCGAATGGGAAGTTCTGTCATACTTAGCGTACTTACCAGATATACCGTCTTCTTGCTTAGATCGATGCAGCGTGGCTTGGCTGGCACGCGGTTATATAAAGTTGAAGAACTTTAAAAAAGGGTTGATTCATAGATAGCCCCAAAACATCACGAGTTCTTCCGACACGGAATAGCCACGTTACTAGAAAGACGGACAAAGGATGTAGAAAATGCTAGAAAATATTTTGATTAATTAATTAATAAATAATATTTTATTTTATTTTATTTATTTATTTATTTTATTTTATTTATTGATTAATTAATTAATAAATAATATTTTACTAATTTTTCTCAATAAATGACTTTTTGAAGAGAAAGAATGATAGAAACTTTTGCAAGCACCTATTACTTTAAGCATTTCACCTTAACATTTTACTTATGAGTTCATATTCTATTATTTCTTTTCTATCAAATATATTTTCAAATTTTGAGAAACAAAAAAAAAAAAGAAAACCTATGACTTTTATATTGAAGTCATAAGTTTCTTATACCCGCTACTGAAACAGTGGAGAACACTAGATTTGCCCTTCGCTTTGTAACAGAAAGAACGCTTCAAAGACTTCATATATTAAAATAAATTCTTTATCAATATAAGTCCATTTACCCGGATATTTGTTTGTGTAATCATTTACTTTCTGTCATTTTCTATCAGTTTAGGGTTGCAAAAAAATTCAAATAAGAAACTAACACTTCCTAACTGCTGTCTGGAACTCAACCCTCGGGACAGATATGATCCCGTCGTAGCTATCTGAATATTAAAATTAGCTATCTGAACATTAAAATTAGCAAAGTTTCCATTCAATGGTATGTAAACACTTTAGTAAGAGAAAAGAGGGAAGAAAGTTCTTCTCGTCCCTTCAGGTGAAAGTTGCAGACCGATTATCTGCACTATTCTTAAAAAACTTTTAGATTCAATCAAGATTTGTTATATATTGTATGATAATGGGGAGACAGATCTACATTTTTGTAGTCAACAATGGAGAGCATATGTTTTAAAGTTTAGCTTTCTACTGTCGTGAAAAATTCTACGTCAGACTGGCAGAGCATGGCTAAATC
The DNA here is from genome assembly GCA_000671755.1 of Glossina brevipalpis. NCBI lineage: Eukaryota > Metazoa > Arthropoda > Insecta > Diptera > Glossinidae > Glossina > Glossina brevipalpis. Next base: position 115,566 of record KK351105.1, read on the forward strand.
GATTCAAAATCTTACGATACTCATGTGTATTTACGTGTTGTGTGGAATTGTGAAAAAGAATCCTTTCTTGTGTGTTCAATCGTTTAGTTAGTTACAATCAGTCCTTCATCTTTCATATTCAAAAATTATCTCATTTGAGAAATAAAAATTTTCATTTCATAAATATCTTTAGCAATGAGAATTATTTTTGACTTAATATCTTCATTAACAAGAGAAAGAGAGATGTATGCTGTCAACTTAGCAACCAACAGAGAGCCGCCCTATAACGTAATATTTACATTTGAAAATATTTATTTCTTGTTGCGTATTTTAGGCTAAAGTCATCGTTAAACAATATTTTTTTATTTTTTATTTCAAGTAAAACACCTTAGCCTCAATAATTAATGATGTGAGCGCTTTCAAGATTATTTTTTATAGTTTTATATTTTAATGGAGAGGGGCAGCTAACAAAAAAGTACATTTTTGAAGAGATTTATTTTATACTATTTTTTCAAGGATTTCATACTGTGTTCTCGTTAGAGAAAGTTGGTCACACTAATGCTGCTCACTCATGTATGTGTTATAAACTAATTAGTTAGTTGTCGTCATTGTTGCTGTTATTTTCTGTGTTGAAAACCGCATGACAGCTGTCAATAAATTCATTGTTACCACACCACAAATTATTGCATTATAGTTTTTTTTTTATTTATTTATTTATTTCTTTTTTTTTTAAAGCTCTGATCATTTTCTGCATTGTTTGTTTGCAATTAAAAATAATTATTATTATTTTATGCGGTTCACATATGCATGTTTGTTGCCTATTACAAATATATGTATATATACATTTTTCTAAAAAATATGTGTTACTGTGTAAAAGATGTCTATAATTAACAGAAAATTTGTTTTTTTTTTTTTACTTATTGTAAATTATAGCAAACTATGTCGAACTATATGTAAAAATATAAAATATATAAATAGTGGTCTTGAAATTTTCATGTTAAGATCTTCGTATGGTGTAATGGATTATCAATTCTTTTAAAGCAGAAAGAATGGTTTAATAATTGTCTGTCTTCTATTCACTAGTACTTTGATGTATGCATTAGGATCATAAAATTCAAATCGTATTGTAATAGCATTAATGTTACAAATTACATATATAGAACGCTTTGTCTGAAAACTCTTACGACATTAATCGTAATTCTTGAACACTGATTAAACACCTTACACTAGTACACCTAAAATTATACTTTTCTTATTTTCGTTACGAAATGCCAAAAATTATAAATTGTAACTATGTAAATACTCTGAATCCACATAATGCTCTAATTTTATAAAGTTGACTTTTTTGTCAAAAACTTAATATTCTTTACATTGTTTAACTACAAAGTCCCGAAAATTAGACTCACTTTTCAAAAGGCTCTTTAGGGCTCATAGCGACCACTAAACTGAGCTGGATCGTCGTCAATTTATATGTCAAATATTTATTTTGAATTAATTACCATCACGATAATCCAAAAGTTCGCACTTATTGCCATATAACGGCTTACTTTTCGTAAAATTGTCTATACAATAGCAAGTGAGAAAGTTTTATTCGGCTGTGCGGAATCTTTTATAACCTGCACCCTTATCTTAAGAAAGGGTAAAAAACTAAGTAGTCATAGGTGGGTGTAGCAATGAAAGAACTTTCAATGTTTCTGACAAATTTGAAGCCGATATCTTCATGTTCGCGGCCAGGAGAATGTTTACGACAGACATTATACAGACTGACAGACAGGCAGACGGACATGCTTAAATCGACTCCAAATTTAATGCTGATCAAGAATATGTATACATTGTGGGGTCTCCGAAGTCTCCGTTTGGTAGTTACAAACCGAATGACCCATCACCTTTGGTTGTGGATATAAAAAACAGTTCGTTCAAAACCAGATAAAAAAATGGTTTAATCTGGTTTAAAATATAATTATGTATTCATTTTTGTTCAGAAGTATCAAACGTATTAATTTTCTCTTTTCACATAACGGGCTTTTTCAAAATCAATAGTTCCATCCGATTTGTTTTTCTTTATCCGGTACAAATAAGTGTACTGAATTTTGTTAAAATATTTCAAAAATTACGATGCGAGCTAAAAAAAAATTCACATTCAAACCTCACACAGGTGGACACATGGATAGACAAGATGAAATTATTTCAAAAACTGACTCTGAGTCTATTGCTCAAATAAAAGTAGGATACATTTTAAGTTCTTCTGGGTGTTACCTACGACATATAATGCAGGGCATCGGCAAGTGCAGGTGAGTTGTTAAGAAGTGTCGCTAGTAAGTAGCCATCATACGTGGGTTCAAACCCCATTGCGGTAGAGTTGTTAAAAATACCAACAAAAGCACACATATGATCTAAGTTACTCGGTGCCTTTAATTATATCCAGTAAATGCATTTACAAATATATGGAAAAAATAAATAAATAAATAAAATATAATCCAGGGTAAAAAAGTATGCTGACTTTTGGTCATCAAATCATATTACAATACGAGTTGTATCGGTTTTTGTCATTTGAAATTTAAAATTATCCAGTTGTGGTCGTATTGCCAAGGATTAGAATGTCCGATTCTTACTCGGCAGATCCAAATTTGATTACCGGTATTGAAATTTAAAGAATTTACGCTACAACTGGGTTGCTCTTCTTTACAGAAATATCAGGTAAATATGCTTTACTTCGTTGGCTATAGTTTGATTGCTTCCTTTGGCGAGGTAATAATATAATCCATGCGTTTTGGTCTAGAAAGTGCAAATCTATACTTCGGAGATATGTATAAATAATTCTACATACTATACCCAGAATGAAAATATAATGCATTTGCATCTTCCGGAAATACGTTTCATAAGTGTTTTTTTCGCTTTTTTTTAAATATTTTTCTGTTTTAACGAGATTTACTTTTAAATCTTTTTTTTTTCGATTGCATCCTGTAAAAGAGTTTCGTCACATATTGCTGCTTTTTCACTACAGAACATAAACATAAATATGCCATTACGTGTATGTGTGTGTATACATTTGTACGTATAAATACTCGTCTGTAATACATTTCTTTTCTCATTTAACGAACCAATCAAGTATGTAACATTTTTGAAATTTTTACTTAACGCTTGACTGGTCTTTTCATTTATTCTTTTGGTATCCAGCGTAGATAAGCTTGGAAGCATATCGTTTATAATTTCTTGGTTTATAATGGTTGGCTAAATACATTAATGTGTAAAAAAAAAAAAAAAATTAAATTCATGCACATACGTGTTGTTTTCTTGATCGATACCTTAAAGAGCAATTAAAAATGTGTTAAACAAAAAGGAATTCATAGATGCATCGTTGAATAAAACAAAATATACTTCAAGTATTCAGAGAAAAGAAATTAGAAAAAAAGCCACCCCACCAACCTTCTATTAAATAAACTGTTATTTGGTTTTTAAGTATTTTAGTTTATTTCAAAAAAATGTTTTATCTAACAAGAGCTAAAAGGGGTGAAGATAAATTCGAACACATTCGAAACAAAAACAAACACCCAACAAACACTAAAGTAACAGATCTCTCTCTAAAAATTTAATACCAGGGTAGGTATGTAGGCTTTGCAAGCCTAGTGTGCGATTACAAATAAGAAAACTCAAGATATTTTTGTAAACATGACATGAATCTACATGAAAACACCTCTGAAATAATGTAGAAAAACTAGAAGCACTTCTTTCGCATGAAGTACTTTTGCATTAACGCTTGAAAATCGATAGGTTGACCGCAAACGATCATCGTAAAATTATCTATTTAAAAAGCTCGTTAAAAATGTCACCTATTTTCATCTAAAAAACACATACGGATCTATATGAATACATACGTTTCAAATGAAATAAAGAAATTTAAATGTTTTTTTCTCAATTATGATTAACAATTTTTTTAAATTTGATATCTCAGTTGTTGTGGGATAATTGCGAACTTCAGAGAACTTCTGACGTAATCAAGTCAAGAAAATCTAACTTATTTTTATCTATATTGTGCAAATCTAAATGAAAATATAGAAATATTTTCCACTTTGCTTGCATCAGGATCACAATTTCTTTGGCTCTGTATACGGGTAAGTTATTAATATTATTTTCATATAACTCTTTTTTTATTATTATTATTATTATATATTATTTTCATATAACTCTTTTTTTATTATTATTATTATTATTTCAAATATTTATTTCAAATATTTCATTACAAATTACAAATATTTAATAAAATAAAATAGAATAAATGACAAAAATTATTATATAATCAAAAAAATTAATGAATACACTTGTATATATATAAAGAAAAAATAAACTTTTTAAAGCATAAAAGTAAAGCGTACCATTATACATTTCAAATATTTCAAAAATTTATTTCAAGTATTTCATTTCAGATTTTATATATTTAATAAAATAAAATAGAATAAGTGACAAGAATTTCTTATAATCAAAAAATAATAAATGCATAAATATATAAAGAAAAATAAAGCGTAAAAGAAAAGCGTACCATTATACATTATAAAAAATGTTATAGACGCTAAAAAAAAAAGAATAAAAGTTAATCACCTTCAATACTATATAACCAATACATGTTATATAAAAACAGTAATACAATCATACAAATTGTACATTTCTTTGTAATCCATAAACTATATATAATACTATATAGTAGAAAATAACTAGTAACAACTTATCGGATAATCTGAGAACTAATATCTCATTATCA
>KK351105.1:120310-135601 GCA_000671755.1 Glossina brevipalpis
ATTTCTGATATGATTAGCAGAATGAACAGACAGATCAAATGGAACGGAGTAATCATTAAACAATTTGCAAAGGACTCGGAATGGATTATAGAGTAGGTAGTTGGTGCGACACTGCGATAATCTTATTGGCACAAAATGCCTAGAGATTTTTGACGGCACATTGAAGAACACGTTAACAAGTAACAAGGGCACCTTGAACATAACCGCTAACATTTCCCGACGTTTAATAAGTGACGGTAAATTGATCAGTTTCAACCTATCTTCATAAGGTGGGAGTAAAGAAAAAACCAGAAAGTCACGTTGAACAGATTCCACCCCGTCGATATAGTACTTGTAACTTGGTGACCAAACAACAACGGAATACAGTTGTCTTAGTCTTCCTCGGAATTCCTCACAAGAATATGTTTTTGATCACGAATTACAAATACATTAAAAAGTTGCTCATCTCTTGCTACTACTACTCTTTACCATCTTTCTAGTAGCTTATGAATTTTGTATCGGAGGAGTATTCCACTCTTTGAGATTCATTATTCAATTATATCAGATGTTATCCGTTACGATCCTTAGTGGTGGTTTCGTTCCACTTTAGAACTGCTAATATACTACCTTCTGATTTTATTAATTTCAGAACATGAATGGCGATAAACGAAGTACGGTACTTTGCTGACGTTATTGGGATCTGATAGAGTTGCATCGGTAATATTTTTCGACCGAGATTATCATAATTATCGAATTATTATAGTGTGTCCGCTTTTTACTATTGGCAGCAATCGATTATTTTCAAGAGCGCTTTTCTGTAAACGTAATTAATATCTGAATATTCGGAATTACAATGCTTGACTAGGATCTGTTTTCACTGCAGTGTGGGGAACCATATAAAATATAGAAATACAATGTGATTGTAAGTGACAAAGGATTGAATATCAGTGAATTTACTTACATGAATATGGTTTGGTGTCAATATTAATTGAATGTAAATCGGGTTCAATGCAATATCAGTGAATGTTGTCGGGTATAAGCAAATTTGATCGGAATACGAACGATTAAAAGAGAGTGATCTGAAATTTCTATTATAACAATTGATCAGATTTTATTTAGTGAATCAGATCTAGAATATTCGCTGGAAAATTGTCATGATTTTCAAAGGAGAAGAACTTGTCCTTATTATCTTGAAAATTTCTTCAACAAGCCGCCAGAATTTTGTGGGTGTGGCTTGGTCTGGCAAGTGATTATCATTTATTTCATTTAAAAAAAAATATATATATATAATTTTTGTAGGTTATCGTGAAAATCACGTATACAGTTTGAATCATTCATGCAAATATTTAAACAAAATTTTACAATACTTCTTAAGCGCTTTAGAAAATCATTATATGCATGAGTTTGAATAAAATGGAGCATCCCCATATTTCATACGCTTTTAGAATAGAACATAGTTGATCTTTAATGCTTATAGTTTTTCGTTGAAAAGGATATTACAGAATACTTGAACAACAACTATTTAACTAAAAACCCACCATTATAAAGACCATAAAACACAGATCCACACACATCTGCATATCGTTCACATTATTTAAATTCAACGGGGAAAAATGGCTTTTGCGTTTTATGTTTCCTTTTACGTCCTTTTTTTTGCTTATTCCACAGTTTAGTATCGTCTTTATATCACTTTAGAGTAAATACGTGTACACAGGAAAAACCAGTAAAAATTTTAGTTACTGTAAAAATAGCAAAAAGCCACTAATGAGTAGGAAAAAACGTAGCACAACCAAAGCAACTAGAAATTTATATGCATTTACGCAAGCTCCCCGCTATATATGTTTTCTTTGCTAAAGCTCGGTTTCCATGGGTAACATTAAAAATGATGTTTATGTACAATTGTATGCACACAGCGTACTTATTTTCACCGAATGTACTTTCTTTCATCCTTGTTCTCCATAAATTCCTAACTATCTATGTGAATAAACATACATGTGTACTTGTACCTATTTTATGTATGTCAGAGAGAAATCCGTAGTAATGATTTAAACTTGATTAAATAATAAATGTTTTTACAATTAAAACCTTTAAAAAAAAAAAAAATAGAAAAAAGGCAACAGTTTACGATCACGATTAGAAAAGTAATACAAAATGTTTTTATATTTTTGATTATTACTCACATATGTACATATGCAAATACATATGTATATATATGCACCAAAGAAGATACATCGAGTTCATCAAACATAATATTTGTAATGCTAGATTTTTATTCATTTAAAATAGTGGATAAGTGGATAAGTTGTTTCGGTTTTTATAGCCATTATTTATTTGTTATGTACATTATTTTATAAATAAAAATATTCGGACCAAAGGGTAAATGAATTTTGTTTCATTATATTCACGATTGAAGTATGGAAATAATTTTAACAGAAAGTTCATAAAACAAATACAGTCTACATATTGCGTTACTGGTATTTTGATACTCGCAAAATTTTTAATTAGGAAATGTGAATTTTGGCGTATGGATAATATTCAAAGAACAAGTTTTTAAATAAGTATTCGCAAAATGTTTGTACAAGTGCCGAAACACTGAAATAAATTTAAAAAAAAAATTAAAAATGTAAACATATTTTAATCAACTAACCTCACAACTTACAGAAGTTTCATTCGAATATTTACTAGGGCGGTCTGTAAGCGTAATGTGAAAGATATCCTAATGGCTAAGAATGAAGGTAAAGTTACTTAAATTTATGCGAGTACAGATTCCTTATTGGTTTTAATGTCAACCGACCAGCTTGAGGATATTGGCTTTCGTCTCTAGTAACTAAAAGGGTCATCCATTTCATGTTTCCGATTTGGTAGCATTGCTTCAGTAACAGATGTAAAACAGAATTGTCATTTGAGGCATCCTATGTTTAGTGTAATCTTTGCCAATTTACAATACGAATCCTTTAATAATCACTGAACGTGTCAAAATACTAAAAATTTACTACAAAACCCTTGATTCTGCAGTATCTACGTTTCATAAGTAGAATATGGTCGATGGGATTGTTCGTTGTTGAGTCCATCACAGACAAAAATGTAAAGAACTTTGAAGAAACTGGATTTGTAGCTAAGGCCACACATTATCAAAATGCACCATCGATCGAAAATTTTTTGTTGCTGTTAGTGAAAGTGTCAAAGAAAGTCCAAATTTATTTATAGCGTTCGCAGCAATCAGATCGTCATGGCCATATGTTTACCAATCTTTTTTGGTGTGAAATTTGGAGATATAGAGATAGATGTATTCTTTCAACAGGATGGTACTGTAAGCCACGCAGCACGTCTCGTTTTGGCATCGTTGCCCGAGGAATTTCCGGGACGTGTAGTTGATGCTGTGAATTGGTCAAAAAGATCGTGCGATTTCTCAGCGCTGGACTTTTTTTTCGTAGGATTACGCCAAAGGTCGACTTTATGCGAACTATCGTTAAGTTCTGTATGTTTTGAAAATGAACATCCATCAAATTATGGTCGAGCTATTGCCTGCTATGTGCAGACAAGTTATCGAAAACTACCTCAGAAGCATCCAGTCCTATAAGATACCACGTGGAGGACATTTGTATCATATTATAATATATTCCAGAAATTATGACAAGGTTCAAACAATATATTGAAGAACAATTTGATTCAAATCTCAATCAGAATTGTGTTTTAGTTAGGTTTACTAAAAACTTACTATATGATTTCCTTATATGGGTATGAAGGATCAATATATATAAATATATAGATCAATCTGCGTGTGTGTGTGTTTGGGTGTGTGTATGCCTTTACGGCCATATAAACACGTTAAGAAAAAGTAAAAAATTTACCTTATGAACCATGACAGACATTGCTACCAATTTATTAGCCGGGGTCACTAAAAATTATCTCGATTGACTGACAAAGACGCTCAACAAATCAACAAAACAATATGAAATTTTTAATTTTGTTATTTTACTATTATGTTGTGAGAGGTACTGAAATCTATTCTGCAGAAAGAATAGTTTGCTTTTCGCTTAAATGGTAGGAATATACAAACTTTTTAAATTGTCTTATGTTGCTTTCTCTAATAGGGATTTTTCTTCATAGAGAAGAAGAAACTTCTTACTATTTGCGTTTCGAGGGTTGGGTTGGGATCCGCAACTTATATTAGCTTATTAGCTTATTGATCTTCCCACACTTGAAAAAAGATGGGAAATGTTAAGGGTAGTGTTTATATCAAAACTGATTAAAGGGTCTATTTCCGCTCCTTTCCTTCTTCAGAGCATGTTGAGCATTAATGTTACAGGTAGATTCACGACGCATTACGCGATGTGCTATACTTACCTCAGTGCCGTACTACTTACCATCCTTTTCAGATTCTTTGTAAAATGTTTAATAAAAATGCTCATTTAGTCGATCCGGCGTTCGATTCGATTAATAGTATAAAGTATAATAGTATAAAAAAATAATTAGATGTAAAAATAATTAGATCACTGGAAATTGATAACTTAACGTGGCACCAGAGCATAATTCATATTTCATTCATAAGTTTCATCTGACAGGATGATTAATTCAGATACAGTTTCTAGTACGGGGGCTATTTCTTAATTGCGTTCAATAAGAAAATTTAATTTCTTTTACATTCAGCTGTTATATACCTCCTTTACAGTTAGATTTCAAATATTTCAGGTCAGTTTAATCACTTCAAACCCGATATAGTTCCATAAATAATCAATGGGTTTTAATTTGTTTTTTACTTCACATTTTATATATTCAAATTCGTACGGAATTTAATATATATTTTTCAAAAATTGATTTTGAAATTTTCGTGTTTTAGTTTAATTTCTTATGTAAAAATATCGAAAATTTGTCAAATATATCATCTCTGTAAATGAAGAATAAATCAAGAAAGCAAGAATTTTCAATTTTCATACTAGATTGTGTGTGCATAGAGAAACATCGAGTTATGGGGAGTTGTGTGTTTGCGCGATGGTTAGCATCATTTACAAAGTCATAAAACTATTTTACAACATTACCGCAAGGTAACATATTACTCAACGTAAACGTTTAGTTGTGGAATGTATAACATACGTTCACTGCATGTCCTTTCATGTTTTTAGCTCTTTGTGAGTGAATGCTGTACGGTTAACTCATAGTTAAACGATTTTGTAATGTAAGCTACGTTCTCTTTCTTTCTCTCTCTTTCTCTCTCTCTCTTATAAAAACAACACACACACACACAATAATTTCTCTTATAAAATATTTAAATACTTAGACGTGTGAAACAAGACCGTCATCTAAATGTATGTTGTTATATAAAAATTTAAACTTAACGCGCCTGCGCTATAAAAAATGAGATCGATCGAAAGTTTATTTCATCTCGTAAAAGTTTTTTTATTTCATTTTCATTATCGTTAGTTTTTTAAGTTCATATTTGATTGCAATTCTTCTATTATTTCTATCAATATGTGTTTTTGTAAATATATTATTACGTTTTTAGAATTTTTGTGCCAAATTATGTAGCTTTGTAATCCCGGCACATATATAAGGTGGGATTTACAATGTTATTAAAAAAAAAAAAAAAATACAAACAATCTCGTTGACTTTTTACTATTGCGATTTGTCAATAATCGTAGTTAGTTAGCAAATTTGTATCGGACAGATAGCATATCAATCTAAGGCTTAAGAGCAATGCACATGCTACGTTCAGAGATTTGCCTTTTCTCTTCCTCTTAATGACTTTTATTGCCCGGCAAAATTAGTTTTTCATTTTCACTTATAGAATTGCCTTTTCGTTGGTTCGGAAGAAAATTTCAAGTAAATAAAAAAAATTTTATGAAAGTAATTGTACGTTTACATTTATTTTATTAGGAATAAACTCATTCTTATCTTAATGATTTGAGGTAATTTTTGTATTTAAACACAGTTTTGTTCATTTCCCTTAGAAAAATTTTATACATTTAAATGCAGACGGACCTGCTATATTTATATACAAAAGAAAAAGCGACTTAAGATGTTAGAGCTAAAGTCAAGAGCATCCAAACTATGGTGCACAGTTTTGAAAACTGTGGAAGCATTTCCTTCAAACGATATGTTTAGGAGAAGAAAAATAATTTTTTTTTCTTAATGTTTCATTTTCTTGTAGATGTTTGGCGCGAATATTAATAAAAAAGAATTTTTTATATTTTGTATGTTATCTTCATGGAATTCAGTTCTGATTTTGATCTAAAATTTCAATGCTGTTGTATAATTTGGGAGCATAAAGCGCTGTTGCCGCGCCTTGTAAATTTCATGTAAATTATGCAATTCAAGTTGTGTTCCAACTTAAAAGCTGAAATATGTTGCTCTAACCAAAATGTTACATTTTATAAATATAATGCCCAATATACGGTCTCAAATGTTCTATTTATATCTAATATATAATAAAATGATGATTATGGTGATGATGATCAACTGTGTTGTTGTGTTGTGTTGCGTCTATTCAAAATTATCTGCTATTTAAACACAAACAGTTCTCGATTATAAATTTTATTTTAATATTGAAGGCAGTTACATGAAATTTATTTTGAAATACTAAAATAGTTTGGAGATATATGTGCTACAAAGGGCTTGTAACATATTTTCTTTTAGATAAGAATGGACTTAAGTAACTTGCTCAATGAAGTGAAAGTAGTTTATGTAAGATTGAGTTTCGGCAGTACCAGGCATCGCTAGTCAGCTAGTAAGTCTTAAAGTACGGGCAGGCGTTCTCTTCCTTCCGTTTGCCCTGCTGTCCTATTTACTGTATTTCCCAAATCTTTCCCCCATCGGATGTAATCTGTTTGAAAATCTTAAAAGGACGTTTCAGAGAAAAAGATTTGGACTAAACGATGAATTAATTGCGGAAAGCTACTATAATTTTAGAGAAGCACTTTCAAAGAAGACGATGTCATGGAACAAAGTCAAATTCCACGAAAAAAAAAAAAATTTTTTTTTTCTTCCTTAGTCGCATAGTCTTGCACAGATATACGTCTTCGACAACGATTAGGAGACAAAATATCGGAGCGTATAATACATAATAAAACTTTTAAGCTTTAAAATTTTCAAACTTCAAAACTTTTTAGATATCATTTATGATTATAATAAAAAAACTGTAAAAGGAAAAGGAAAAACTTAAAAGTTATCGTTACTCTTTAAACTGTATATTTTAATACAAAATTAAATCTAAATTTTTTTTTTTTTTTTGTAGTTCTGTTAAGGAATTCTTGTGTTTATTCTCATGGTAAAATTATGTGTTATTTGCCTGTGGTCGTATGTATGTATAATTTATTCATTGATTTAACGAGCTTTTACAACATTCTTTCTAATGTGTCATAAGAGTCGTGTCTAATGAATTTCATAAAATTCTTGTAAATATAAAATTATTTGAAGCATAAAAGCTTCAAACATTGTAATAAATTTATTAAAATCCTGACATAATACAATGAGTTTGAAATAAAGACATTCCATTGCTCGTTTTGACTTAAAGTTGTATTAATATGCTAATTATATTCAACGGAAGCGAGGAAAAGAAAAAGCTTTAAAATCTCACGAAATTTTCTTTTTCTCAGTCCATTACAAGTGATAGGAAATAATTTTATTTACAAAAGAAAAGTTCAATATAAAGTGGAATTTCTTTTTTTTACTTTTTTTTTATATTTAATTAATTCACGCGGTTGTACAAGTTATCTGAGTTATGAAGGATCTTATTCTCATGATATTAATTGAAGCAATATGGGGGAAATATATTTGATCTAATTTTATTCGTTTTTGTTTTTGATTGATTAACGTACATATCATACATAGGGCAAATATATACCAAGGTAGTATATTTCTTGATCAACGGTGGGGCATTTATTACTCAGATTATGAAAGCGTCTGCATACATATCTTTATCATTCATTTTAAACAATGAAATGTTTGGATTAATCTTTTATAGTAAAATATATTATTTCAATTCCTAGGAAACATAATGAAGCCCAAACTTTGGTTTGGTTGGCCTAATATAATTCTTTAATTTCTTTGTGAAAAAAATTCTATATTTCAATGGTTTTCTTGGGAACCCTTAGAGGGAAGGGAATCTAAGGGAACATATACTTCTACTATTTCTGCCATAAAGTACTAAAAATTACACCTTATTCTCCTTATAAATCCTCACTTTTCTTGACAACCCTTATGTGTGATGGGATTAAAAAAAAAGTATGTACCTGTTCCAAATATATGATGGGATCCAAAAAAAAAACTATGTACCTGTTCCAAATTTTGTGTAGTTAAGTTTTATGTTAAATTGCTACTATGGAGCAACTTTCAGCATAAAATATTAAAGACCAGAAATTTTCTCATATTTCATGAGAACTTTTCTATAAGGTGGCGTTCAAAAAATAAATCTACCTAGTCCAAATCTAATGCAATTAATTTTTATGTTAAACTACTATTATAGACTCATTTGCTAAATAAAATATTAAAAATTTAATTTTTTTTTTCACCATTTAAAGTGTTACTTTTCATAGGAACGGTAATACCGGATATGGTTCAAAAGATGATCCCATTCGATCCAAATTTTTTACATTTATTTTATATGCCAAATATTAGATTCTAATGCATTTAGTCAAAAACTATTAGAAACTTACTATTGTTTTTCTTAAAACGACTCTTTTCAAATGAGGTGTTAGAAAGGGAATAGTGGTAAAAATAGTCCGATAGAATCCATTTGCTATAATGTTTGTCTTTGGGTCAATTCAAATTTCGTTAAAAAAAAATTATAACAACTATGACCTGCGGGTTGCAAATAAGAATACAGGGACACATATCAAATAGATAGGCAGACAGACAGGCTTAAACCGATTCAGAAAATTATTCTAAATCGATCGGTACAAAATAAAGTAGGTTGCTCCTTAAGCCATTTTGGGTGTTACATACATATTTTTTTTCAACTTCATCAAGAATTTCTGATAATTAAATTTTCAAGTATTTTCTTTAAAATAATTTTCAAATGAAGAACTGCTTTCTTTAAAAAATTTAATTAAAAGAACTGAACTAAATAAGTTTCTTTCTTATTTTAATGAAATTTATGTTAAATTTTTTTAATAAAATTCATTAACTAATAGAATACAAAGATAATTTTCGAGTTCGTTGTCACTCATCTGCCATTTTTGCAGCCTTAACACATGATAATTAAAATTTACTGTAATTACGTCAGTGTTATAAGTAGACACTAAAGTACTTTGCGTGTGGAAAGGAACCACTTTTGTTTGACATTAAATACATACAATAGATTTATGCCGTGAACAAAATGTCGAAGGCAGCGGGAGTTTAGTAGTACACTCTTAAACATTTATTCAGAAGAAAAAAAAATGTTAATAGTTTCTGTTTTTTTTTCTTTCTGTTTTCTTTTATGTTAAGCGATAATACTTACAGTTTCCATGATATAAAAAGTTATTTAATATTAAGTAACGACTAACAATTATAGATTGAAAAGTTTCAGAACTAATAATGAAAATTATACTTTTATATGTGATAAAAGCCTAGGCCAGTTAAAAGATTATTGTGGTCTGAATACGTATCTAGAAGAAATGACCCTAAGAAGAAAACGAAAGTTTAGTATGATAACTAAATGCAATTATAAACTATAACTGAAGTTATCTGATCATGAGTTGAGGAGTGGTACTAGATCCTTTTGGGTATCAATTTTGTATGCGCTGCTAAGAAAAAGGCTGAGGAGAGCGATGGTTAATAAGTCTTAGGAAAGCACCAGTTTGAACTTGTACGAGGACCAATTCTTAGTTGACCCGAAATCAAGCTCTAAGAATTTTTTTTTGTTTTTTGAAAGATTTGAAAGTGAATTTAAAACAAATGACCGTTCGTTCGAGAAACCTGTTGGGGTCTTGCCGTGAACGTTTCTAATAGCTGAATATTTTAGAATTGCTTTCGGAATAAAGAGAAGATTTCCAGAAGATTATTTCAAATGATTGAATAACATATCCATAGGTGGGCCGATAAAGAGTAGTTGAGTGCAAAAACACTTGATGGCCATACCATTTTAATGATAGGGGCAAGCCTAATAGGACTTATGAGTTCATTTGTTATATTTTATTTGGGTGAAATTATTCATATTTTGACATTAAATGATATTTGACCTTAAGCTATGATTTTCTTAAAAGATTTTTTAAAGAGATTAGCTTACGGTCGAAATATGATATAAATATGATAAGTATACTCCGCAATTTCGATTCACAAAATAAACATTAACAAAGTGCAAGCACATAGACTCTAAAATATACTTACATCTAGACATACAAAAAGACCAAGATGAGCAAGAAAAGACATAAAAGCACTAGACATCTAAGCAAAATGCTCTTAAAAGTTGAGGTTTCGTTATAAAAAAAACAACCTCCATTCACAATGTTATTAGTTTCCAAGAGTGATAAAATCATTTTTTTTTCTTTTTTTTTTTCATCAAAAAATCATGTAAAAGCGAAATGGTAGGCATTAAGCTACTCATGAAAGTAAATTGAAATTTTCTATTTTAGTTTTTTATTGACGCTGAATGTGAATCACTACTTCAATGATCATATTTCCATGGTGCAGAAAAGTATCAAGAATTAATAATTCTTTTAAGCAATAATGATGTATGAGAGGCTTCCGGTGATCGAATATAATTACATTTCATATTCACATTTATCCTCTACTAATAAATACGAAAAGGTTTTCCATTTCATTTTAGTTTCTAATCTTTTTGAAAATCATCAAGAGTTGACAGATTAATATCTGAAAACAATCATCATTATTACAAAATTTAATTTTTTTTTGTTCAAGTTTCCTTTTTCTAATTTCTTTCATCTCTATACTGTACTGTCAACATTTCATAAATTTTATTAAATATTTGCACAATAATATCTTGAATATTCAATTTATTATGGAAAAAATTAAAGCAAGAACAGAAAAAGAAAAAGTGAGAAAGAAAGAAATAGAGAGAAAGAGAAAATGAACAAACTATTAAATAGAAATTGAAATGGAAATAGAAATAGAAATAGAAAAAGAAAGGAAATTGTTTCCAGTTTTACGAGAATTTTGTGCACCTACAATTACTTTAGTGCTTATACAAAAGAGTTAAGTTTATTTTTATTTTGATAAATAAAAAAATTAAATTAAAATTTTAAAAACATAAAAATAACGATAGTTGGTCACTTCGGCTAGATAAGCTGACATTAGCCAACTTGAAATGATAGAAAAGTGTAGATTGAGTTATAGATTATCGTACAGCTTTAGCAGGAAAATATATGCGGTTGTCTGAAAGAGCAAACGCGAAATTTTGTTGATTTAAAAATTTGTGGGATAAACGCGCTGCAAAGGTAATAACCCAACTAATATACTTTCTGTTAGATGAATATGAAAATAAAAATCCAATTATCGATATGCAAATGAAAACTAAATATTTACATAAATAAGATTCGTTTATAGCATTTTCTCTGCATTTTGTAGATACAAAAAAAAAAAAAAAAAAAAAATAAAAAAGAAAAATAAAAAATGAGACCAAAGAAAAAAACACATTTTACAAATTCTTATGTAACCCTAATGAAAGCATTTAAATATTGTGTCTGAATATAATTTCCTTTTTATTAGTATGCCAGGCATATAGAAGTTAAAAAAATTCGTTACCTGCCTCTCACTCACTTCTCATGCTAACATTGTAATTAAAAAAAAAAAAAAAACAAATTGAAAAAGAAAATGAAACTTTTTTGCTTATTAATTAAAAACGTTTCAAACATAAACCATAAAAGAAATCCCAGTAAACGCCGGAGAACTTACTACTTTCTAAGTACCTATTTATAGAAAAAATTGAACGCTCGGCTCATTACATTCTTTTTTTTTTTCTCGTTTCTTATTCCGTTTCCTTATAGATGTGAATGACCGTTTTATGTCAGTTTTATATCTTTCTTTAGCTTAAGGTAGAGTTCATTGCAGGTGCTTTCATAAAAATGTAAATTAAATTTCATTTCAGTGGATAGTGGACGAGGAAAGTGTCGACGCATGTTTATTTTTCCATTGCGTTACATACACACACATATATCACCAATACCAACTAGCTGGCTGTTACTGGTTGTTAAAACCTGTGGAGGCGTTAATAATGTTTATTAAAGCCTGTTGGTTTCGCTGTCGTGTCGTGTTCGCCGTAACTTTAATGGCATTCAATGGGTTTTAATTGAGTTTCTTACTTCTGTTTTTTGTTTTTTTTGTTCTTTTTTTTAGGAATGAACTGTGTGCAAATTTAATTGTTTTGTAATATTTTACTATTTTTTTAATTAGTATTTCAGTATTTCAAATGTTAATTAGATCAAAATTAATTTTATTACAAAAAATTAATTAAACCAACTCTGAAAAGATTTCTAACACAAGATTTTATAATAAATTCAATAACCAACGTATACGAAATTATTAAATATAAATTTAAAGTTATTTTAAGCAAAATATTTCAATGTTTTGTTCGTTGCGAAAATGATGTTCTTACGACGGCGCCGATTGAATTTTTTCATAAGCGGATACATAGGGCAGGTTTATAAAGCGAAGTAAAAAAAGAAAAGAAAAAAAATGCTCTCTTCAGTTGAATCCATATTGACGATATTCAAAGAAACTAACCGAAAATCTGGCCTGAAAAATTGTTAGGTTTTTTTTATTAATTTTTACGTCTTTGAATACTTACTGTAATTAATACATAATTAAATCTTGAGATATTAGATTTACTATATGTAGTTGCTCACAATAAAGCTGAAATTCATTTCGAAGTCTACGGTATTTCCTTTAAAATTTTTATATTAGTTCGCAAAACAAAACAAAACAAAAATTGGATCAAGCTGCTTATCGGTCTTTTAAATCCAGAAATTGTACGACTATTTATTGGAAAATATTCCGGAAAAATTTTAATAAATTGTAAAGTCAGAAAATATATTTTTTAATTATAATAATAGCAACACTATGATGAGCAGGTTGTTAATTGAGCTAAGGAAAGATTACTTCAATAAAAAAAAAAAAAAAAAATGACAAAGATTGACACGGATATATGGAGTCAAGTTCTTTAGCGCTCTATTAGATCTTCAAAAATCTACCCGAAATGAGAAATTAAGTATTCATTCACCCATTCTGAGTACCAGAACACAATACTGCGATTTTCCTCCTATGAAGTACTTCAAGAAATCGTGTATGTCGCATATGAAAAACTTTGCATATAAAGCTAGGTAAACTGAAAATAACTCATTAATTGAACAAACACGTTTAACAAAACGTAGAAATAACATTTTAGTTAATTAATTATTTTGTATTTATATGTAGTTAATTAATTATTTAATTAGGAAAATAAAATAAAAAAGCATAATGTAAAAAACAGGCAATTTGCTATTAACAAAAAAGAAAAAAAATAGAAAAATATATAAATTTTTTTTTTTTCTTTTTGTCTAAAGAAGCACATTTGAGTAGAAATAAGCGTCAATAAAGTTATAATTGGATTTTTGAATGAAAATTTTTTTTGTTCAAATTCATGTAAAATCGAAAATATTAAAAACAAAAAGCATATAAAGATTCGGAAAACTGAATAGAAATTCTTGAAAATTGAATAAAAATCAAAATTTATTTTTCTTTGTTTAAAGACTTTTCAAAAATGGTCATTTACATTTCATTGCACACATCTTCATGCATTTTTCAGAAGTCAAGGAGTTTATTAAACAAAAAAAAAAAAAAAAACGAAACTTAAGTCATAAGAAAACGCTTTTTTAAATAATATTTATTCGTATAATTTAGTATGATTTTTGAAATATTTAAAATTTAAATAAATCCTTCTATAGTCTATGTTGGAGCATTACGATAGATTTCTTAAATGCATGAATCCCTCTACGGTGGCATATAATTCATAATTAAGAGCATATAATAAATTCCAATTAAAATGATACAAGTAGAAGAGCAGGAAACCAAGACAACAAAGGATTATATATAGGATTATGCATATATAGGCGTACATAGATGCATCCTTTTACAATATACGTACGCTTTAAATGCCCTTCACATTATTTATGGATATGTTTACAATTGTGTGCACAGGACCGAATAATACCCGTTTACGTATATAGAAATATGTTTATATACTTATGTAAATTCGTATGTAAATTACACACGAGTCATACACATATATTACGGTATTGTAAACAGAGTTATGTAGTGTTTAAAATTAAATCTATTGTTGCAAGTATCTGTTTGCAATTGTATTTGTGTTTTAATATAATTGCATTTGTGTGTTTATCATCAAAGTTATAACTAAGGATGTATGCGCTTTCTCTTCTTCCTGTGCCGTCTGGGTACATAAACTGAAATAATATCATTAAATATTGTTAAACGGTAGAGAAAGAACTGAAAGGATTACTCTCACACACAACACAAACAAATTGAATTCGTCTTTAGCAGACTTAGTCTAAGCTTGAATTTGCAGTGTTTGTTTTAGCATGTAAAAGGGCATACATATATATATATATATATAAATTGAATTCGTCTTTAGCAGACTTAGTCTAAGCTTGAATTTGCAGTGTTTGTTTTAGCATGTAAAAGGGCATACATATATATATATATATATGTGTGTGTGTGTGTGTGTATATGTAGATAATGACAGGGTATGTATTCATTTGAATTTTATAAAATCAAGTTTTTTTTTTTTTTAAATTAAAATAATACTTGAGAGAGAAATTACTGTCTATTGTAAATTAACCTCAAGCTAGTAATTGTGCCAATTGTTATGGGTTCTCTGTTGCTCGTTGGAAAAGTTTTCAAATGCAGTTTTGCCAGGCATACGACCAGTTGGTTCGATTTCCTTTTATTATATCAACCATTAAGATAAATATATGCATACTAGATATGTCGTTTCGTTTGTTGACTCAGAAATATGCATTAGAGATCTCATCTCAAAATATATACAAGTTTCAAAGTTCAATTTAATTAATACACATATGTTTATAACTTAAAAATATATTAATAATGGCTTAAATATGAAAAAATAAAAGTAAAGAAAAATGAAAAATGAAAAATGAAAATTTTGAAATATTGTTCTCTGTTTTCAATTATAAACTATATCAGATACGATATAAAGGTACATTGGGAAAATATTTTATTTCGGTTAATTGGGCCATACTTAACAAAAAAAAACACGCTGTGTTCTTTGAATTGATAATTATCTAAAATTCTTACCAACATGTATGCGAACACACATACACATACACATACACAGAGAGAAAGAAAGAGAGAGAGATAGATAGA
>KK351105.1:135681-148969 GCA_000671755.1 Glossina brevipalpis
GAGAGAGAGAGAGAGAGAGAGAGAGAGAGAGAGATAGAGAGAGAGAGAGAGAGAGAGAGAAAGAGAGAAGGAGAGAGAGAGAGAGAGAGACATATATATATATATATAATTCAACACTTACTCGAGCAATATTTTTTCGAAAAAATCAGTACGGAGGAGCTCCACAAATCCTGATCTAAAACCTTATAAATAAGCAAATGTTGTGTATATGTCAGGAGTATATATTATTTTGTCCATACTCTGTATATATTATGAAGACATAGATGCCTTAAACTCTCCAAGCAAAGTTGGATTCGCAGAATTGGACAAAACCAAAATTAAAAGATGTAAGCGGAAATACTGCTGTAGAACATTATTGTATTTAGAAACAACTTTTTTAATAATAATAAAGTAATTCCTAATTATTGTATATAGTTATATATATATATAATTAATAGTAAAGTAATTCCTAATTATATTATTTCTTAATTACTAATTACGCAACAATACCAAAATTTTTCAATTATATTTCCTTAAAGACAGGAATAAGAGTTTGTAAGATTATTTTTTGAATATTCCGATCGAATTTGAATTAATATCTTGCATAACATGTATATTATAATAGAACCTGGAATTATTAATCCTTGTAGTTACAAGTAAGTTAGTTCATGAAAATATTGTGAATCGCATATATTGACTTGAGAGAACAAAGTTCGGAGTCATTAGTACGCAATTTTTTGGTTTTCATGTTACATCTCCTTTTCATTTATGAGTCCCGAAAATAATTCAAAATTTGAAATATCAATTAATTTTAATGAAAAAATTTTTAATTTAGTTAACGTATACAGTCAAGGAGCAATTTAATCTCATGAACCACAACATAAATGTTACTACCGTTTAATGACTGATTTTGGATCGAATTTTTATATGATATGCGGCCATTTTATACTGGTTTGAAACGTTCTATTTATCTGTCCCGATTAAAAGTTTTAATTTTAATTTTTATAATTTCGACAATGCTATCAATAAGAGATGAAGTTCGCTAAAATCTTAAGAGTGCTTCGCAATTTAATGCAAGTCTAATGGTAAAGTTAATATACTCTTGTACTCTATTGGATTGTAAATGCATAGAAAAGCTTCAACCTTGTTAAACGTAAGCGAGTAATTAAAAGTATGATGCACTCATTCATTTACTCACTTTTTATATCTGCATACATTAATGAATGGAACGGAATGGAAGCTCTCTTATATATATATATATATATATATATATATATGCTGTTATATATATGCTGTTATATATATATATATATATATATATATCGCTCTTAGTGACTCTGAATTCAATACAAATTATTCAATCCGTTTAGTATTTGTTTTGAAACAAAAAACTTATTTCATTAGCTTTTCAACGGCATTTCAACAGCTTTTCCTTTTCCTTCTGCTCCATGGGCACATGTGTCGGTTAGTTAATTTTAAAATGTTTACACACAGAACACACACTTATGCGTTCGTATATATTATTCTCTGAAGCAAAACAAAACAAAAAAAGAAAAGAGAAATTTACAAACTGTTTAAATTTATTGTTTAAATATATTGTTTTATTTATGTTTGAATATAAAAATTTGTATTAAAAAAAAAAAAAAATGCAAAAATAATTTATAAAATAAACTAACATAGAAATTTATACATCAACAAATGGTGAGAAGCTGTTGTAAAAAACAAACACACAAACATGAAAGGTTGTATTTTTTTCATGTAATTGTCTGGAGAGCAACGAGGAGAAAGAAAATTTTCCGTCAATATATCAAATGTAAAATTCTCTCTAAAATTCATGAACTGCTACAAGCATTTGAGTTTAAACATGTTTGTATATGCATGCATGCCTGCATGCGTGTGTGTGCGTCTGTCTGTAAGTGTGTTTCTAACTGTATGCGTACATGTAAGTCTTACATTTAATAAAAAAACATAATGTTTTATTAAAGAACTAAAACATATTATTTTTGTATAAAATTTCTGTAACAATAATAATAAAACTTTCTTCTTCTTTTACTGCTTACAGCGTTAAACAATAGCAGTTTGAAAAGTTTGCTTTCGAGAAAAATTTAGATATTCATCATCTAGATTGAAAATATCTTTCTAGTAAATTTAATTTGTTGCTTCATGATGGTGTACTAAGTTATTATATTCGCTGTAGTTGGATGAGAATCTATTTTATTATTATCATAACATCTAGAAATAGAACTCGGAGAGAATAAATATATTTTTTATCAGCGTACGATTTTGATTTAACTTAACTCCTCTGATTAAATTGATCGGATTAAACTTTTGTGTTATTTTTATATTCTTTTTTTATTATTTATTTTTTTCTTTGTTTGACCACGCATTCATAGGGAATGCGTCCTATACCCTTAGGCATGGTGGTGGTTACGAAGGATTACAGATAGAAAGGCGCGCAAAAAGGCAGTACTATTTGCATTTATGTGTGCATTCGACTTGAAAATGGAAACATTAAGAACGGTGGGAATGATCATTGAAGGTCTTCCACGTGTTTCAACGGCAGATAACAAATTATTGCTTTGATTTTTTCGGGCGTACGTACTATGAAAATCTCACTCTTCAATGTACTTAAGCACTAGACTATATGCTTCCGTTGCACTAAAAAAATCTAGAGAAAGGATGTGCCTACTTTTATAATACGAAAGAGGCATTGCTTCCAAACGCTTCCTTCTACAATCTTCGAGAAAGCATCGCTGGTCAACGGTTATACAATTTTAACCCTTCTTAGCCGATAACCGTTTTGGGCGATCACCACCAATTGCAAGCAGCTAATTATACTGCCGTCAGAGGTAAGAGTACGACAAATTTTTGCTCCTTTAACCTGGAACATCGCTTATCTATCTCCAAAAGTGGACTGTGTAGTTACAAAAGTCATGATAGCATGCTGTGCCTTTTACAGGAAACTTCAGGACGAACAAGTTAGAACTTTGAGAAAAGCGAGTAGTTCTTTTAAACACTTGATTAACCGAAGTTTTTTTCAACTTCGAACGCAACCAGTTTGGAGACAAGGGCACCATTCAATACTTTATCCTACACCTTCCAGATATCCATAAGCCCTACCTAAATGTCACCGAAATGACGAGCAGTTCCCTTCCATTTTCCTGCGAAGTACGGCATTCCAACTCATCAAAAGAACCGATTTTGTCGACAACCATATTGTCGAACGTTAATTTGGTCGATGGACTCTAAATCTATCTTTTGTTAATTTTAGTCAGAGTTTGCAAGTCGAGTTTTAAAACCCACGAATATGACTACAGCAAGTAAAAGAAATGTAACTTATAAAATTACGTTTTCAAAATTCCTTAAAAGATATTTATCTCTTCTGTGTATGTAATATTGAAAAGCAATCGGTTAGAAATCTTTCAATTTTGTTTCGTAAAGTATTAAAAAAATCTTTTTCAACTTGAAATGCTTAACAAAAGTCGCTTCAGTCATAGCAGAAATATAAAAAAATTAATATCAGTTAATATCGAAAATACAATCGATAAATTTTAATAATTTGAAAATTGAAAATAATTTGAAAAATGAAAAATCCATTTAAATTTTCTTAAAGAGATATTCCGACATTGGATGAACTAGAATTAGTATAGTAGAATTCGAAATATGAGAAATGGTGTAACTGAGTAACTTACCTATAATGTTATTGAAAAGGAATGGAAAAAGAGTAACAGAATGCGTGCGTACAGGGCGGTTAAGGAATTCTTTTCCTAGTGGCTTGATGTGTGATATGATGATTTTAAAGCAAAAAGTGTATAAAAAGAAAGACGAGAAAGTTATTTCTACTTTCGTTTTTTAAAAGATAATATGCGTGAACTAAGAAATTTTTAAAATATATACAAAGGAAATGAGAAGATTTTTAAGAACAAAATGGAGGCGTGACACAAAAGATACTCTTTTTTTTCCTTAGCGTTCTTTACTAACAACAGACCACGAATTTTTTTAAAAATGTGAGTCGTTATCGTGTAAATATCGACTCATTTTTTTTCAAAATCGAATTTAATTCAATTTAAATAATCGACTCAAAATTGGTTATAGATCCGTAAGATTTTAAATTATAGAAAAATATAAATGTGCAATCACTATAGAATCTTAGTTTGCAGTTGCATTCGAAATTTCAAAGCAATCGGATAAAAATTTAATATGGCAGCAGCACGGTAAACACGAAAAATATGGTTTGAAGGAAAACGCGTTTAAAGTTTCTAGTTTTACGTTTTGAATAAATTTTTTTTTTTTATTTCTAATCTGTGATACCAGCCACCATGCAATGGATTTGTTAGCGTTTCTGCAGCCGTGGCAGGTTTGGTTTAAAAATTTGTTCATTTACCTTTTTTTTCAAGTGTTCTTTATATTTCTCTAATAGGATTCTATGAAAATCGACTTTTTAGTCCTTTTAAAATTCCGTTTCACTTATATTCATATTTTTTTTTTATTATTCTTGAATATTTAAGCAATTATTTACATTAATAGAAAGAAATCCTATAACTTGTAAAGTTGAAAGTTACCTGCGCTTGAATTCTTTCGTTGCTTTTATTTGTAGCCTCAGTTGCTAGGGCTTATCCTATTTTGTTCTTTTAGTTCGAGAATTTATTTCATTGACCTAAACAAATTATAATAATAATAATATTAACAATAAAAAATTATTTTTATTTTATTTTTACCAAACATCTCTAATTATTGTTGTTTTTTCGTTCGCAAAATTGAACTAAAAACTTCCAACCTTCACAATTAACCACTAATCTCCCTTTTTGCTTTGTCCTATAATCCGGGCGTCATTTGACGTAATTAAAACAAAAATATGACGATTTTGTTTTTTTATGGTTCCTCCATTTAATTTTATGGTTTGTAATTTGAAAGCATGTTTTTGTTTTCTATGATCATATCTGCATCGCGTAATTTGAACGACTTCAGTTTACATGATTGTTTCAAGAAAAAAGATTACGTTTAAATCAGACAATGGATGAGTAATTGAATGTTCCTAACTGGGTTTAAGTTTCAAGTTCATTTAATTGTAAATTCATCAAACTTTATCAATTTGAGTGTTTGTTCGTTTGATTTTATATAAAACTTATTTTTTTACGTATTATAATTTTTAACCTCATGTACTATAAAGTTTGTAAAATAATAGCATTATTGCGTGATTGATATTAAAATTCTCCCTCTTATTTTGCAAGAGCTTATGTAATTACTGTTAATCAATTTTGCCTTTTGTACTAAATTAATTAAGACAACGTAATAATGAATATGTTCAAATAAATTATAAGAAACGTAGAAGAAAGAAAGCGCGCGCAACTTTGGATATATAATATCTTAAAGGAGATCAGAAAAGCCTAACTTTATCTAAAGTCAAAAGTCTTCTGATGTACTATTCCCCATTTACGAAAAACACTTAAAAACTTATAAAAAAATATTGAAGAAAAAATTCATATCTAGTTTTTTGATATATTTTAAAGGGTTCTAAAAGCGATCACAGCCAAGGCATCTATATATACTCTTCCCCATATATGTGAAATTGTTACGAATAATGCCTCTTTTCTTTTTATTATCTTTTTTTATTATTATTTTTGAATATTGTAAGAAGTTTTTTTAAGTAAAAAATAGTATAGTTGATATATCTTTAGCCAGTATGGAACTAGAAAATTATAAAGAAATTATAAAACTGCAAGAGTGCAGAACCATAAAACTACAGTACTGAAAAAACAAAACCATCAAACTTCAAACTGGCTCGGGGTTAACCCTGATACTAACTGATCCCTGATCTGAATTAGTAACAAAGAAGGATACAAACTTACGAAATTAAAATAAAATGCAAGACTGCAGAACTACAAAACTACAGTACTGCATAACACAAGACCGTAAAACTACAAAACTGGCTCTTGGTTAACCCTGATCCTGGCTAATCCCAGATCCTGATCTTTGATTAGGATTAGCCATGAACCGGAAGCAAGTTTTGTGGTTTTGTATTTTTGCGGTATTGTACTTTTGTATTTCTGAAGTATTATTGTAGTTTTCTGGTTGTTTAGTAAAGATTTAATAACTACATTACTTTTTATTTAGAAAATTTCTTAGAATGTTCAAAAATGATAAAACAAGAAGTATTTAAGAGCTTTTAGAGCCCTTTAAAAGATATCGAAAAATTTGATATGAAATTTTTTACTTTTCGATACCACTTCCTTATCAGTCACGTTAGAAAATACATTTTTAGCAAAAACACAAACCTCCAAAAATATGGTGGACTAACTTCACACCATATTCTCTTCTGCGAACTTCTTCATATCTTATGTGCGTACTTATAATGTATTATTTTTTCGGTAATTTTTAATTCTCGAAATTTATTTTGTATTTTATTGCTTCCTACTTCGGTAAACAAATATGTTCACTTTAGTTAATAAACTAAAGTAATATATAGATAAAATTCAAAAATTTCGATACAATAATTTGCGATAAACCGATGGCGTAGTGGCTTTTTCTCGGATATATTTATTAGAATTACTTAAACTTTTTATTTGGATTAGTATGTTAGTCTCTTAAAATCAATAGAAAACTCTCAGTTTTTATTCACATATGCATTAGGCGCAGCGGCATTCTAAGGCGACAATATCTTACTTACTTGTTTTATATTTTATGGTTTTTTTTTATAAGAGTAAAAAAAAAATCCGTGGATGTTGGCGACAGTTGTCCTTTGGGTTTTATTCAGTTTAGGTAGCAAATTCTACTAACTGTATATCTAGCTCGTTTGGGTGGGTGAATTTTTCGTTAAAATTTACACTGACAGCCATTACAGCCACTTTTTATACATATCGTGGTCGTTCATTTACAAAACCTTTTTGTGGTTAGAAGACAATAATATCAACAAAAAAACTTGTTGTTGCTGTTTACAAATTTCATATCAAAAAGGAAAAAAATGTGTTGATACTAACGCCAACAGGCATGCTAAGAAAAAAAAATTAAACAATAAAAAAATAATAATAGAATATAGTTTATTTTATTAATTTTTAAAAGAAAATTTAATTGAAAAAAATTTTCTGCAATCATTTCGAAAACATTAGATAAACATGCTGCGCTTTATATGTTAGTTGGTTTAGAAAAAAAAATACTACTTTTCTTTCTTTTCCATAAAGAAAGAGAAAAAATATGAATTATTTAGGAATTAATGTTTATTTTGCATTCGCAAGTGCAGTAATTATAATTTGTTGGCGAAAATTCTTCTCTTCCGATTTCTGTTCTTTGCGATTTTGAGAGTTTATACACAAAAACATATTTACTGTGAGGATTAAGGCAGATTAAGAATTAAGCTAAATTTTCCTGTCAAATCTGAAATGCTGAAAACAAAAAGAAACGACCGAAAAGAAAGCTTTATACGACCCGGTTGAAAGCAACTAAGATGAGGTCATCCTTCCCCATAAGTGAGCTCACATGGTAAAAATTTTCACGGCTAATTCTCGAAAATGCGATCTAATAGCTGTTCAGCCAACGGGCGAAATACAATTTTCATCTTTGATAGTCGAATCATGTAGGCGGCATAACTATCGGTAATGATCTGGCTGCAAGACGTGTCAACTTCCTGCATGTGAAAAAAACCTATAAAGCAAACATAGTAAAGAGAAAAAAATGGAGTTTGTCAAAAACAAGGATGAATATAGAATGATTTTAGCATTGCATAATACTTCTCTCTTTCTCTCTCTATATCCGTCTCTCTCTAGTTCTCTTATTCTTTCACTCTTACTCTCTCTCTCTCTCTCACTCTCTTTCTCGCTCTCATTCTCGCTCTCTCTCTCTCTCTCGCTGTCTCTCTCTATTTCTCTCGTTCTTTCACTCTCATCCTCTCTCCCACTTGCGCTCACTCTCGCTCTCTCTCTCTCTCTCTCTCTCTCTGTGTCTCTCTCTATTTCTCTAATTTTTCACTCTCACTCACTCTTTCATTCCCGCTCTCTGTCTCTCTCTGTTTCTCTCATTCTCGCACTCTCATCCTCTCTCTCTCTCTAATTCTCTCTCTCTTTGTCACTCTCTATATATCTCTTTCTCTCTCAATCTCAACCACCCTCAATGTCTGTCACTCTCATTTTTCCTCTCATTCTCGTTCTCTCTCCCTCTCTCTCACTTTCTCTCTCCCTCTTTATCTCTCTCTCTCTCTTTCTCTCTTAATCTGTACCTCACTCTCTACCACTTTCGCTCTTCTTCTCATTCTCGCTCCCTCTCTTTCTCTCTCAATCTCTCCCAACCACACTCTCTGTCACTCTCGCTCTTCCTCTCATTCTCGCTCTCTCTTTCTCATTCTCTCACTTTCTCTCGCCCTCTTTCTCTGTCTCTCTCTCTTTCTCTCTCAATCTCTCCCACCCTTACCCTCTGCCGCTCTTGCTCTTCCTCGCAATCTCGCTCTCTTTCTTTCTCACTGTCTCACTTTCTCTCGCCCTCTCTCGCTCTCTTTTTCTCCAGAAAGTTTGTGATCGGCTGGAGTATTATAGAATCAGCGGAAAAACGGGTAATTTTCTGATATAAGTTTTATGTGGCACAGCGTATCATATTAAAGCATATGAAAGTAGTATTTGTAGTAAAGGTAAACGTTGAAGTGAGGCAATTAATCATTTTGTTTTTGCACTTAAATATATAATTTATACACTTTTGCTTTATGTAGGATTAACGTTCATATGTTATGTTTTATTAACTTCATATTCGCTTAAACAAAATCACGTCCACTTTAGTCGTTCCGATAAACGAACAATTGACTTTACTTTAGCAAAAAAAAAAAAAAAATCATACCGGGTTAGAAAAAAAACCTTTTACAAATTATTATGATTTTTTGTTTTTCATTCGCTTTTGAAAAAACTAACAAAAGATTTCTTTAATCAGTGTCTGCTAATTGCTTCTGGAAAATTTTTTGTTTCAATTGTTTGTTTGTCACACTTTAAGCTAACGCAGAAACGGTATTTTCCAAACAAAATAAACAAAACAAAACATTATAGAAAATAAAAGTAATAGAATCAAAAGGAAAGAAAATAAGATTATTTGTGCTAAAGCTAGTTTTTCCTTCCATTTTCAATCTTTTTTTTTCCTTCGAAGCATAACTTCAATTATTACTGTCTTTACCAGCAAATTTCAATCTCTGTGTGTTGTCGTTTCATTTTTATTTTTTTCATTTTTGCATTTTTTCTTTTCTTTTCTTTTCATTTTTTTATTTTTTATTTCTTCTTCTGGTGGCAGCTTTATTGCCAATTTGAATTTACTATGTATACGTGCAGCATACATTGAATAACGGAGTTATGCATATACTATGAAAGGATGATGATGATGCTTTAAGGGCTTTACACACCATGGTGTCATTTTCAGTAAAAGTACCAAATTGGAGAATGAAAGTTAACTACGTAGTTAAGTGGGTAGGTCGACAATTATTATGTATGTGTATGGTTATGGAGGCGGGGATAAAAACGAGAAATATTTAGAGAGAAACGGAATAAATGCGCGAGATTTTCTTTTTTATGCATAAACTTTAATAAAAGTATCTTTATTGCATGTAATCATTTCATAAATTTATTTAACCAAAAATGAACGAACTAACGAAACTAAAACAGAACATTAGTCTTATCGAATGCTATATCTTAAGAAAGACATAATGCTAACGATTGTCGTTCGCTGTATGTCTTTTGATTTCCTTTCAACGTTTATTTATTTATTTATTTTGTCACCACAATCCTTACCATAATTCTAAAACTTTAATTTGTTGTCATATTACGAAAACCATCAATCAATTACATTTTCTCTTTCAAGTGTAAAAATTCTTTTTACATAGATTTCAGTTTCCCATAAAAAGAAGAAAAAAAAATAACAAACTGAAATCCTTGTTAACTCATTCCGAATATCACTTTTACATACTCAGACCGATCCATCCACACACGCATCCGGATTTTGATAAACGAGCCTCATTCAAATTGTTACAACAAACTGTAGAAACCGAACAATGCGTAAAAGGAATCAATACTCCAAGCCAAACCATTTGTTTATGTGCAAGTCTGCATAAGAAAATGTACTTGTAGGTACGAATGTTTGTATATTTATTTGAAATCCTTGTGGCAAAACAGAAAACGTAGGATTACAGCTCATTCAAGCATTTGCGTGTGTGCGTATGTGCGTATGTTCTTGTTTGCATGTGAAGTTAGAAATCTCTCTTCCTCTCTTCCCCTCTTCTCCTTCTCCGTTTGCTTTAACCAGCAAAAGGAAATTGCATTAGGCTTAAGTTAAAGCCTTTGCAGTTACTGTTACTGCTGATGTTCTATACATTAAACTCGAACGAACAAATGCTAGACCATGTCGTACGTATGTCATTGTTTATATGAGTACCTTTAGAATAAATGTGCGTTGCATTGGTTGAATAACAACAAAAAATTAGCATAAAAATACTTAAACTATATTAGTAATATTGGATTTCTACGGAAGAATTTTTTTAACTGTAGGTTTTGTTTTTTCTTTTCCTCCTTTTACTATCTACTCTCCACTTCTATATATATGTATTTCCCGAAAATCCGAAAGGAATATAAAGGTTCGAAGGAAGCACTTGTGCTGCTAGTTTTTATGAAGTGTAAATAGACTTTTCCTCCAGCCACAATAGTGACGTTTCAAAGTCCATTAAACTAACGGAGGACCATAGCAAAACTGAGAGTATACACTTAATGCCAGCTTCACATACATTTTGCCAAATGAACATAATCGAAACTCAGAGTGTTGTCGTGCACTCTGTTCCTCTGTTCCTCTCTTTCCCCACAATCATCATAAAAGAAAAAAATAAATAAACACACACACACACACACACGCGTGCATAGTCAATTGCATTTGCAATTGTCGGATATATCCTATATAAGTTGGTGGTGTATATGTTCATGGCATTTTGGTGAGAAACTCAGATTTCTAGCCAATACATCCGCATTGGTAACGATTTTCTTGTTGTTTGCATTTATATGAATTTTACACAACACAAGCATTATCTTGATATGCATGTGAAACCAAAAAACAAAGAGTAAGAAAAAACTACACACGCCTTAAAACGAATTCTAGATACCCAACATTCGCTAAAAATTAATATATTTTTTGTTTTATTGATTAAGTTCACTTCTATTCTACATGTAATTATGAATGAATTTGTGATGAATGATGAGAGGCGTAGCGTATTAATTGATTAACTT
Source organism: Glossina brevipalpis (assembly GCA_000671755.1). Taxonomy (NCBI): domain Eukaryota; kingdom Metazoa; phylum Arthropoda; class Insecta; order Diptera; family Glossinidae; genus Glossina; species Glossina brevipalpis. The sequence continues at coordinate 146,892 of KK351105.1, forward strand.
AGAATATACACTTTTAAAAGCGATTCGATTAGAATCGTCTTATCCAAATTCGGTTATCCGGCGATGCCTAAGAACACATGCTATTGCAATATTCAATATAGAAAAAAAAAAAAATTAAATCGAAAACTTGACACTTAGAACGTAATACATTTAAGTTTTGTTTGGTTGAATTCCAAATTTTAGATACGAAAAGTAAATAAAGAAAAAATTGAAACAATTTCGTAAGATATTGCAAAAAAAAAAAAAAAATAAAAATTAAAAATATTAAAAAATTGAATGTTTTTTTTAACAAAATAAAAAATGTATCTGATATGATAATTTAATTATTTATCCAAACCATATAAAGACATCCTTGTTAAAGTAATTTAATTTAATCGACTGATCCGCGTATAAAATATTAATTAAATTATTTTATGGACTGATTTCAAGAGAAAGAGAATCTAATTTAATAGTTTAAGTTGAAAATTTATATTTATTTTATTTGATTCTGGATTCTGAAAGAAAGAAAGCTCAAGTTTTAGTTATACTTGAAAAAATAGAAATTTATTTAAAAATCCTTTATTACTTTTTAGATGGAAGATAAAGTTTTCGAAAGTTAAACCATTTAGATTATTCCAAACGAAATTTATTTATTATCTATTTATAGACTATGAACTAAGCCATTAAAAAAAAATTTCAATTATTATAATTTTGATATATTTTAAGGATTTTATATATTAAATAGAAGGGTTTTAACAGTAAACTTTTAGTTTTTTCACAACTATAATTTATAATAATTTAAAAAAAATTTTATTTTCTGAAGACGAGCTGTCCTAGTTTCAGAATGGAAAAGTTTATAGATAAAAACAATTTAAGAGATAATATTATCTTGTGATCATCTTTTCTTTGACTTCGGTATTCCCAAAAATATCTAAAAATAATACAAAAATACAACTAAGGAGTTGGATGAAATTTTAAATGATTTAAAAATATCTTTTTCTCTGAACATAGTCGTAAGTAGACCGCATTGTTTGTATTATGAGCGTACCGGACAATTTCCCAAACATATAAAGAGCAATACGAGATGGAAATATTTTTAAATAGGATCTTATCACGTCCACAAAATAAAAAGCAAAGTGAAAATATCAACCAAAACAAATAAAATTTTTTTCAAAATTTAAGTTTAACAAGCATTTTCTGAAAATCACATCTTTCTCGAAGGCTCTCTCAATTTTCATTCGATTGCCTTCAGTATTAACTGAATTTTTAAAATAAGATTCTCTAGTGATAATAAAAATTTCTTAATAAATTACATTTTCATGATCTTTTAGTAATTAATTGGGCTTTCTTTCGTATGTAGAAACCTATTTATTCAATAAATTTTTTTTTTTTGTTTTTTTTCTGCATTTCTTATGTGTTGTCTTTTCTTTGCTCCTATTATACGGCCATAGAGTAACATGGTTAATATACTCAATTGTATTGATTATAAAAACATTATTTACTATTTGTCTGACTACTTGACCGTAGTAACGTTACTATGAGTTTTAAGTCTGTCAGACAAATGTAAATTTTGCGTAGTGTTTATGGTTAAATGCGATAATGCCGCCATAGATTTGTAGTCATTAGTGCAATATGCACTATCACAAGCGTAACTGTGATAAAAACTATAAAATCAAACTATTCGATCTCTATACATATATTTTTATACTTTTGTATGTATGTCTCTATATGGGCGTATATTATTATGTGTTGATTGAATATGTAAAATCTGTTGCTGTTCGAAGAGTTATTCGGGAAAGAACTACTTCAGGCATATGAGTAAAATTATAGTTAGTATACAAAACGCCTACAACGAAATCATTTAGGAATTAATATATTTTATATAGAGAATTCATAACTGGTGTGAAGTTAGCCCGTAAAAATTTTTGAGGGTTGTGTCTTGGCTAAAAATGTCTTTGCTAAGATAATTGATAATAAAGCAGCATAGAAAAATGAACAAAACACTTACGAAAACTAAGCAACAATAGAAAATATAAACATAAATGAAAAACAAAATCATAATTTATGTTATAAAAAATATAAAAAATAATTATTTAAAA
>KK351105.1:157483-197947 GCA_000671755.1 Glossina brevipalpis
ACAGACAGACAGACAGACAGACAGACAGACAGACAGAGAGAGAGAGAGAGAGAGAGAGAGAGAGAGAGAGAGAGAATAGAATAATAAAGAATAAATTAATATTCTTCTCGTTGAAGCTAATTTTGGTATATTACGAATCTAAACTGAGGTGTACGTTTAAGTGCCGTTTTAATTTTTCTCTTTTCATTAATTTATATATTAGGTGTTTGTAAAAATTTGGGCATTCAACTTCTACAGATAAAAGTAGTAAATAACAGTATACACAGTACACAACGGTTGAATTCGATCATTTTGATCTTCCTCTACCTGAAATAACAGTTTTCCATTTAGTTGTATGGAATTATTTGACGCTTAAAATTGTATTTTCGACATTCATTACATTTTTTGTTTGATTTGAAGAAATCTGCCGTTGAAGCCCATCGAATACTGTTAGATACTTATGGTAATGCTGTTCCATCATATCGCAATTGTGGGTTTTGGTTTCAATGGTTTAAAAGTGATGATTTCGAAGTCAATGGCAAAGAACGGCCTTGAAGATTGAAAAAAAATCGAAAATGATGAGAACTCATCTCAAACTCTCAAAGAACATCCGAACTGCACAGAAGTTGATGAATTAACTGTTTCTAAACGTTTACATGCGATTAGAAGGTCCCAAAAGGATGGAAAATGGTTAAGATAAGAACTGACTGAAAATGTCATTTTGAAAAACTACTTAAGGACACATTGTTGCAGCTCTCGAATGGAAAGTTCTGCTGCACTTAACGTACTCACCAGACATGGCGACTTCTGATTACCACTTGTTTAAATGGATTCAGCATGGATTGGCTGGCACGCGACTCTGTAAAGTTGAAGAACTGCGAAAAAGGGTCGATTCATGAATAGCCTCAACAAATCATGCGTTCTTCTAATACGATATCGACACATTGCGAGAAAGATGGGAAAAACATTTATAAAATAATGAAAAATATTTTGATTAATACATATATTGTTCCAATTTTTCTCAATAAATGACATTTTCAAGTAAAAAAATTGCCAAAATTTTTTGCAAGTAGAAATGATATAATTTATATACATTTATTTTCTGATGATGGTACTCATGTCCCCTTCCCCCAGCATGTGTTGACATTATCAGCCATTTTGCATGTTTAGTTTGTTTTTAATAGATATTAAGATTATAAGTGTTTTGGTGTACTGGACCATGTTTTTGGTATCAAAAAAAAAAAAAAGGATCAACGAATCTATTTTAAATTTTGCGTGGAAAAGTGCTCCAATTCACTTAAAAAGTTGCCTGTGGGTGGCATTTAACGCATCTATCTTGATATAAAAAAAGTATATATAAGTAGTACAAGCTCTTTACAGAAAGCCGAGAAGATGTTAATGAGAATGTCAGCCCTGAACGTCGCAACAGGTTGTCAAACGATAAATACGTTGAAGCAATGAAGAAAATTATTATGGAGAATCGTGGAGTCACTATTAAAGAAGTTGTTGAGGACGTCTGCATATCGGTTGACTCACGCAATGCAACTATTTCGTATATTTTGAGCATAAGTTATAATCTTTTTATGAAAAAAATTGGTACAAAATAGTGGTCGGGCACTGTGGCAAGTGGAAAATATTTGATTCTATATACCGGGAAATTCACTATATAAACATTCTAATGGGAAATAGTGTTTTTAATGGTAGCAAAATTTTTTCTTGGGCATCGTATGATAAAAGATAAGTTACGAATTTTATTATAAAAATTCGGGACTTGCTCAACTATAACTTTACATGCCACTACCTAACAGTTCTTTCTTTACATTTTCGTATGAGATATCATTAAGACTTGAAGGTAAAGCACAAAGTTGTTATTGTATGTATTATTTATAGATATTCTTTTAATTCACTTGAAGGCAAAAACTTATTAAAATTTATTACAAAATACAGATGCTAGTTGGATACAAACATCTTCATCGTGTTTACATTAAAGGAAATTAATTATTGCAACGTAACTTGATGTCACAAATTGTCCACAAACTTGCGATATGATCCGTACCTTTCGAAGCCTTCTTGCCAGAGAAGTGCAACAAAATAATAGGAAGAATTTTTGCAATAGTTGTAAACTATCGTCTTGTGGACGTAAAGACAGTGATGTTCCTATGAAGTAAGATAGTGATATTTTAAGATAAAATATTAGGATGATGTTTCACGCTTAAGATGTTGATTATGTAACCTCAAACAGTCAGGATGACGGTGAAATTTCAAAACTACAAACCTTCTCAAAAAAAAGAAGTAAAAACGAGTTCACTATAGTGGTATATTAAATAACATACCACCACCAAATTCCTCGAAAAGCCGTTCCCAGCAGTCAGGAACACGACGTGTTCCTCAAATGTTCTGCAAACAATGAAATTGCGAGTAGCTATTCTATGTGGAGCAATGCTCCTTGACCTCCTCGAACCCCGTAATACACAAGTGATCGAATTATACAGCTGTCGGCTATACTATAGTCATCTCCAAACCACCCTTACATTTGGATTAGCCTTACTGTGTCGTTCAATTTTTTTACCTCTGTAGAAAATTTGCAAGGAATTTTCTTCGAATATATTTAATGGGTCGCCTATAGCGAACTATCTTTCGTCGAAGATTGAGACTAAAAACTTAGAACTTTATCCTGATTAAGAATATACAAGTTGCGTAGTGCCGCTGGTGGACACTTCTGGATGTTCCAAATAAAATGACAAAATTAGTTAACCGCGTTGTATACTGCGTTGAAAAGTCTCTCAACATACTCCATTTTGTTGGCTTTTTTTTTAAAGGGAAACATTTCATTTCGTCCTTTGTATTGTTTGCTTTGGTGTCCCGACTTATTTAAAACTATTGCTTAAGTAAGGGATATTGTGTTACAAGAGTGCGGAGGTAGACTCTTCTTTTCTTTATTATAAAGGTTCATTTCCGTTGACGCTAACTTTATCTTCAGTCTGTTTACAGTTTTGCGCTCATTACAATCGTTTCCATAAAAGGATAATTAGACGTTTTGTCAGACTGCAAAACAAATAACAAATAAAATTCTTAATAAACAAGTGCTTCAGAAATAGTTACATTAACTGATGATTTTAATAATCAGTCGTCCGAAAAACTTTATGATACCATCAAAGTCAAAGTAGAGAGAACTTTAACCAATTCTTACATCGAAATTAACGAAAAATTGATAGCAGTACGTAAATTCTTTTTGGTGTCTCGATGGTGACTGGTTGATTTATGTCGATTTCTTATTTGATTAATTAATGGTTAATGGATATGGATTAATCACAATTATATTTTCATATTTTTATGACAAAATTATTTCATTAAAAACCGAGAAGAATTAAAAAAAAAGAGAGAAAACAAAACATAAAGATGGTACTGATTACAAACCCTTGGAAGAGTGAATTATAATTCTGTCACTTGAGCTTTACAAAATCCCGTTTACATAACCAATTAACGTTATATATTGTAAACCATTAGCAGATAGAATTAAAAATTTTTAATTGATTTATCAAAGACAAAAATAAAAGGACACAAAAAAAAAGTAAAAAGGAAAACTTTCTCTTACTTGGTAAACAAATCCTTTCAGCTTACTGTTCAAAATAAAGCGATTACCATGTACACCCGATTGCAGTAATACAATGAAAAGATGACATAAACTTTCAAACACAAACACATTTTGACAAAATGTAAAACCTTAATGAATTGCTAAATGGGGTAAAAGAAAATCCGTCCATTGTAAGTTTGATGAGGAACGATATGTAATTTTATATTAAAAGCTAATCTAAGGGGGTAGATTTAGATGAAGCAAAAACACAGCAAGGAAAAAAAGATTAAGAGGTTAAAGTTTACAATTTTAAACAAAGAAAAACCTTTTTTCTGTCTACCAAATATTAACTCAGTTTCTTTGAAAATATTTGCAAGAAAAACTTACTTTAGAATTAGTAGCCTTTATAAAGAACAACTAACACTAATATGTTCACGAACTTTCGACATTCACGTCAATCTGTAATATCTATAAAAAAAAGAAATAAGAAATTTATAAGCTTTTGTTTCCGATGCCTATCGTCTCAAACCAATGTATAGAAACTTTCAAATATTCGGCGAATCGTCGACGATAAATTAGTATAATTTATGTAAAGTTTATGAGGCCTTTGGTGCTTACTTAACAAAGATACCTACAAAATAACTACTTAATGGTGGAAATTAATGAAGTTGGCGCATTTTAATAGATATTCTTTTCAAAAACAATGTACTTATAGCCGAAGATGATAATGTTTAATTAAAATAATGAGAAACATAAATAGAAAATTTTAAAACTCGTTGACTAACACGATGGAAGAAACAGATAGAGATCGGTAAGGAAAATCTATTCAGTTTATTATTGAAACATACTTTATAAATCATACATCCAGATCCTAACTCTCTCTCTCCCTCTCCCTCTCGCCTTCGCCCTCTGGCCTTCTCTCTCCATCTCCCACTTTTACCGTCTCTGTCTTACCCTATCGAACTCCCAAACTCTCTCTCTCATCCACTTTTTCTCACTCTCTCTCTCTCTCTCTCTCTCTCTCTCTTTCCCACCATCACTCTTCCTTTCACCCTCTCATCATCTCTCGCCCTCACCCTCTCTTACTCTCACACGTTCTCTCTTACTCTCCCTCTGCCTCTCAACCTCCCTCTTCCTCTCTTCCTCTCTTCCTCTCTTCCTCTCTTCTTCTCACCATCTCATCCTCTCCCTCTCTCACACTCTCTCACTCTCTCTCTCGCTGTATCTCTTTCTCGTACTCTATCTCTCTCACCCTCTTTCACTCTCTAGCTCTCTCTCTCTCTCTCTCTCTCTATCTCACCTTCTCACTGTCTCTCTCTCGTCCTCTATCGTCCTCTATCTCTCTCTATCTCACTCTTACACGCTCTCTCTCGACCTCTCTGTCTCACTCTCTCTCTCTACCTCTGTGTCTCACTGTCTCTCTGCCTCTCACCCTCTCACCCTCTCACCCTCTCTCTTCCTATCTTCCGCTCCTCCTCTCTTCCCCTTTTCCTCTTACTATCTCATCATCTCTCTCTCTCTCTTTCTTATTCGCACACTCTCTCTCTCTCTCACCGTTTTTACCACACTCTCACTCCCTCTCTAACTCTATCTCTCGCTCTCCCTCTCTCTCTCTCACTCTGTCTCTCTCACCCTCTCTCTCTCTCTATCTCGTCCTCTCACTCTCTATCTCACCCTCTCTCTTGAATTCGTTTGCTTTTTATTTTCAAATCAATGTTCGATGGGTAATCAAACGAGTGATATGGTCCTAGCGTCGAATGGAGAATACGACCTATTGTAATGTACTGATTTTATAAAACAGATAACCGTTATTGTTGTAATTTGATTTGATCTGAAATTTTAGTAATATAACGATAAACACCAGAAATCCTTACAGTTTAAGAAAAAATAAAAAATTCAAATCGTTATGTGGCTAATGCCACTTTTAAGATCAGTTATGTTTTGAAGTAACTTTAAAGTGGTGTACGTTGTCTTGGAGTAAGTAAAAACTTACAAGAGCATAAATAATAACAAGTAAGAAAATTAAGTTCACTTACGATCGAACCTTTTGTACCTGAGGCCTTTATTTAAAAAAAACAAGAATAGGTTTCGATACTTTATAGTAAAGGATGGATGTGGCTGATGTTTTCACTCTTAAAATATATACGAATATGGTTATCGTTGTATCTGCCGCAGTTTATAAGTAATGAGTAAAAATAAAAATGGAGAAAGTAGGAGCATTCTCAGTTTTTGTCATAGTGTAAGTGTGTCCTTGTGTGGTGCCTGTTTTCAATACCAATTTGTATGCAAGAATTTCCAATGGTCTGGAAAATTTGAAATCGATATCTATATTTTTCGGATGGTACGAATTTTTACTACAAAGAGATACAAACGGACATATATTGATCACTAAAGCTCTCTTTTGTGTATTGTAAAGCTTTTGATGAAATAGTCTTTCGGTAGTAGAGGTATATATATATATATATAAGAAGGACTTCTCAATACGTATTTTAGTTATATGAGAATTAAGAATATTATAAACAAAAAAATGTTTTCAGTTTTTTATTAGTTCTCAGATCCTATTAATATACCGATTGGTATCATTTTAATGAAAATTTAAATCTATCTACTAAATTTTAATTTTTACGTGCTGTAAAGTTTCTCTATTTTTTTTTTTTGTTTCTGTATGCTCCAGAATTTTAACGACTACCAAGTTAAACTAACTTGCCATTTGAACTAAAATCAAACTTAAATCATTCGTGTTATCTTAAAATATTGTGCATAAAATATAAAAATGCACTCAGTTTCAATGTACATTTTTTATATTTACAAAGCTCTAAGAATGGATCGAAAAGTATGTATCAATAGATATAGAAAATGCTGATGAAAAAAAGAAAATGTCCAATAATACTAAAAGATTAAAGAAAAAAAAATCATATTTTAATCATAAAAATACTTTTGACAATGACTGACTGGTTATAGCATATATGGCTGTAGCCATATATCGATTTAAAATTCATCTGTGTGTGTACCAGAGCGAAAAAGTTGGAGGTAAGTGTAGCTATCTTTACCATAAGACTCAACACATTTTAGGCAGCTATGCATGCTTATGTTGTTAAAGCAATTTTTTTTTTTTTTTTTGACAGAGTATAATAAAAATATAATAAAAGATAATAAATGTACTGTTACGAGAAGATAAAGTTACAAAGTTATATAAGCACCATTTTGTCCGATGACTTAGCATCAATATGTAATCGTTGTTTTAAAAATTCTGTATTTATTCGGTCGAAAAGGTGCGAGATGTAGCTATCTTTCGAAGTGACGTAACGCCATTCAGGCAGTTCTTCGGAAATTGACGCAAATAACGCAGTGGTCTAATGTAGTTTAATGGCACTTTAGCAAACTATACATCGGATGTATTAGAACTTTAAGGCCAAGCCTTATAAGTTTCTGATTTTCTTCTTGAAAGAGTATTTTTTCTGGCTATTTTGACATTATAGACAATGATATTGAAAGACCTTGATTATTCTTTTTAAATTATTAAATGTCATGGCGTTCAATCGAGTCTACCAAACGAGCCTGGCGGTGACAGTTCTTCTCAATAAAAATTTCACATGTTTCTGACGGTTGCTTTACCATAGATCGTAGAGGTATTCTTCACTCCGATTACGATATTTTTGGCATTTTATTATTGGATGATATCTAGGTCATATCATTCGTTTTCAGAAATATCATGAGAACGTTATGTTTCAAGGCAAATTAAGAAGATGGAAGTTCACTCGACAACATATTTTTTAAGTTACATAAATTGAAGCTGAACCATCGGTTTTTTTCTTCACTACAAGGTTTAACTCAATTTTATGATTCATACTTAGATTCGCAATGATATCGTGACTGCGGCTTGTTTCATTTTTATTAGAATATTAAGCGGTTCTCTTTTTGTAGTTACAGCTTCCAATTGACGATTAACAAACGAAGTTCGTTCTGATTCATAAACCCTGCGAAAGGAACATGCCGCTGCTATCTAGCGAAACAAAAACTTTGCACTTTCTAGAATGTAAGACCTTTAAACTAATACTAATGCAAAATCGAGTCAATTTACTTCTTACAAATAGTGCTCAATAAAAGGGAAATACACGAAAGAATAAGTGAAGTAACGCTAATGTGTTATGTAGAATCACGCGAATTAAAGGGAAACGCTCCTTTAAATAAGCGAATAAGTAAATAAATAAATAAATAAGCAAGTAAGCAAAAATAAACACAAAATACGTTATTAATTACGAGCATTAGTTTTCAATTCTAAAATTCGTCTCTTATCGACACCGCTTTTGTTTCTATAATTGTTTTGCATAAATCTCCGAAATTAGAAAAATTCATTTAAATTTGCATTATTTTATATACGATTTTGGTTATTGTTGTTATTGCTGTTGTTGCTTTTATTGCTGTTTCTATGCTGTTTATTTTATGAATAGGAATTGTATGTTTGTTAACATGCATGCACACGCATAAATCTCAGTTAATTAAAACACATTTGTTGGCCTACAAATTTTTAGTTTAATTAGTTGGACTCCGTCAGTTGGCCATCCAAACAAATACAAATGAAAATCCGCTTATTTAATGCAATAATTACGCCATGTTTCGGACACATATCCATACATATCCAGTTATCGTTGTCCTGCAATATAAGTGCAATCACATGTTGTTGTGTTGTTGTTACAATAACAAATATCATAAAACCAACAACAACAATAATAATATTTGTCGAGAAATTTTAATGGCATTGAGAAATGTATATATATATATATATATATATATATATGATTGTGTGTATATACATACATAAGTATAATTGCGTGCGCGCTCGCGTGTGGGTATGAGTGTGTGCGTGCAGATACATGTATGCCGTGCAATAACTTGGCATTTCGGACGTCGTGTATCTGTTTGTATATGCGAATGTTACGCTATCTTAATATTTAAAAGACTGAGGTGAAATAAATCAAATTAACACGAAATATGCATTTACACGAGTATGAATGAACAAGATTCCTCTTACCTGTATATTTCATTGTATTCTCTCACATATCCTATTATAAAATTTCATTAATATCACTTTTAATTCCAAGAGTATTTGTTGTCCTGAGTATATGTTCTGTTGCCCAATAGCAGTGAAAGCATTCGTTTCCAATTTTCCCCCTGAGAAATTCCTTTTATCAAGGATGTCGCAAGTAATGACTTGACATTAAAAATTTTAATTTTTAAGAAACTTATTAAAAAAAAATTACTTATCACCTTTCATAATTCGACAATTTACAAAATTATAAGAGTTTTCACAATATTTCTGAAGATTCTCTTAGGATGCTAACCCTTGAAAAATATTCGATCAAGCATCACAAAGTATTTAAATTTAATTCTATGCTGCTACTGCTCCATTGGTTTTAAAACTATACTCCATAAGTATGTTTCTTATGTTTAGAGATAATAGGCCGTTAAAGTAATGCCCATCGAACAAATCTCTTTGGTATAATTGGCCTCTGTTATTTAATACAATGGAGTTAAGGTGCAGTTATATTTCAATAGCAAATAACTTCAATGAAAAGCTAAAACGGAAATATGGAATAGACTACATGTCCTTAATTAAATTTCTAGTGCTCTATATCATGTGCTTAATTGTAGTAGAAGTTATATAGGGTTCTGTTACAGATTTTTTTTTTTTTTGTATTTGGCCAGCGCTCCACACTGGGAATGTTCTCTACCCAGGTAGAGATGGTTAGTGCTTAGGAGGTATTGCTTACGGAAAAGAAGAGCGAAAGAATAGTGTAGTGTTCGTCTACGTTCAACTTGAAATTAGAAACAATCGGGACGTTATTACAAATTACTATGCATAGATTGTTTCAAAGGCTGGTAGTCGAGAGACGCGTTAGCGTATTGTGTGATATGAGTGCAACTCCAGAATAAGTAGAAGCAAACTCTAAGAAAACCAAGTAGTCCTATTAAAGAACTTGATTGTTTTCGATATTTTGCAGCGAAAACACGTACACATACGCACAATATAAGTTTCATTGCGCTGTAATTCAAAAGAGTCAAGATTGTTGAACACACTAGTCGCCGATGAGTATTTTAGTGCTTCGTTTTACGTGCCTTAAACTCTTCATGCAAGGCCTGGAATTTATCATTCACACATAGCAATTGCTTTCTAATCTAATAAATAAATGGTGGAAGCATTAGCCTTAGATTTTTGACACTTCATATATCTGTTCTGTACTGTTCTGTTCAAAGGATGTCATTTTGTATTTTCATGCCTAGAACAGTCACACTTGTCGATTCTACTGCAATCACGTCAACAAAACAAAGAAGATGTTCGTAGATCGTATCTGCTGTGCGACAAAATACAATTTGATTTAGTGCGTTATTCATCAAAGAAAAATCTCTTTGTCCTTATATAACTGTACAAATTTTAATTAACCCAGTTAGGTGATGAAATCATCTTCATCAATAAAAACGTTAAAAAGAAGACGCAAATGAACAAAATAGATAAATATTTTACTTGCTTGCTTGAATTTAAAAAAAAACTTTTAAGATTTTTGACTCATTGACTGACTTGTTTGTTTAAAGTTTTTTATGTTAAGTCTCATTCTGAAATAGAAAACATTGTTCATTGTGTGTGTAAACATTAGAAAAAGATTGCATTTATTATAAAAAACCTTTTCGTGTCATTGATGCAGTTGTTAATTAGTTTTAGCAGCGCTAACAAAAGACAAGACGCTGTTCAATAGCTAGCCGCTAGACGTTTCAATGTCATAAAATAAATAACATTTTGAATGAAGATGAACAAATAATCACTGGTGTGCTTTTAGTTTACTACTCTGTACTATTTTTCGTACTTTAGTGATTTTCCGGATATCGCATGTAACCTATTAATACTATTGGCAGATACTTGTAAGTCTGCTTGTGCATGACTTTGGCCCAATGTAAAGGAGATATTCTCTGATAAGCTGAACAGAAAAATTGAAAAAAAAAATTTTAAAAAGTCGCTGAATAAAGGGCACTATTTCATTAATACTTGAAAATGATAATCCCAGGATCATAAATTCTATTTTTTCTTTTAACGGAAAAGCAAAAGGGATAATAAAATAAGTTCTTGGAAAATTTTTGCAAAAGTCTTTCCGTGGCAAGCTCAGAGATTGTATTCAAGCACTTTTAAAGAACATGGCAGGGTCGTAAAAGACTAACTAATCCCATATAGAGAGTCTGCTTCTACTTTAATATTAAAGTTCTGTAGAAATGTCTACATAATAAATATTTTCTTTATCGGGAAGACTTACTTTAATTTGTATCAACATTTTCTCCGAACAGAGTTTAAGATTCTTCTACCTCAAGTTAAGAAAAATAAATTTTGGCCATTTAGCTAAGAAATTATTCTCACAATTAGTGATTAAAAGTTCGTAAGAAATGTGCAATTTCTAAAGTTTTGGAAGTAAAAGTAGGGTCCCTCACTGCTAGCCTTAATATAGATCATTAATAATATGTAAGCAATGAAAGGGTTGGTCAATGAAGTTGTTTAACTGTGATATAAAAAATAGATGTTGTTGTTACAATTTTTAGCAAGTGCAAACAATGACGTTCTCTATATATAACAAAAACTGTTTGTAATAAATACAGAGTTCGCTGTTTGCAAAAAAAAAAAAAAAGGCACTAATTGCAACAAGACGGATAAATTATATCAACATGAAAACTAAGTTTTAGAGTAAAAAAAAAACTCTAGATTGACAAGGACGATTGTAGTCGTTCATTAAAGCATCTATTCAAGTCAAACTGAGTGGAAACCAAAAATTATTTTGACCGTAAAGTTACGCAATTGATAGGAAATGAAAAAGACGATTTATCTTTATACCCATCACCGGAGGTGAAGGGTAGATCTCATTTTGTCATTTGGTTTGTAACTACCAAAAGGAAACTTCAGAGACCCCACAAAGTATATATATTCTTGATCAGCTTCAAACTTAGAATCGATTTAAGTATGTCCGTCTGTCCGTCTGTGCAATGTCTGTGCTAAACATTCTTCTGGCCGCAAAAATTAAGATAGACTCTTCAAAATATTGGAAGTTCTTGCACGCAGGTTCGTATTGAAAATGGGCCAAATCGGTCAAAGGACACGCTCACAGTATGACGTAGACTGCTGCTTTTGGAAGCAAGAAAAAAAATTGAATTTTTGCTTAATACTTTTAAACCACAGCAGATAGAATAATAAAAATTTTCAGAAATATTGCGCTAGCTATCCAGTAGTGTTTGTCAAAAAATGGAAAAGATTGACCACTCCCACTCGATAAAATAAACAATTAAACTCTAATATTTTTTTTTGTGAAAATGTTTGTAGCATTAAGAAAAATGCTTCTGGAACCACATAAAATGTACACAGTCTTGATCAATATGAAATTCGGAATCCATCTACACATGTCTGTTGGTAAGTCTGTTCATCTGTCTGGCTGCTTAACTTTCTAATGTCTGCGGTAAACATTCTCATGGCCGCAAAAATGAAGACATCGTCATCAAATTTCGCAGAAACATTGGAAGTTCTTTCACTGCCACTGTCACTGTCGACCTATTACAATTTAGTTTTTCCCCTTTTTTTTTAAATAAAGATGACGGCTATCAAAGATGCAGCACAGCCGAATATAATTTTTTTATTTGTTGTATTTGAGTGCGCTTGGTATCAAGAATGTTTATCTATTTTGTTTTAACGGGGGATATGATAATATCACGATCTATTATTAGCAAAAGCTGTATTGGTAATCAATCAAAAGATAACGGTTTAAGATCTGTATGCAGCAGAAGGAGTCAAAGTCATCCTTGTTAACAGGTTCAAACTGTTTAAGGACAAATTAAGACAAATTTTTTCTGGAAATTAAGGTCATCAGTTGTTTTTCCCCTCAGAATAAAAAGTCTACTATATTTTTTGTTTTATTTAAATATCTATGAAAAATACACATATAAGAAGTGCATAAATTTAGGAAAAAGAAAAAGTACATATTCGCGTGCTACTGATTCTTATGTGTTTCAGAAAAAATTAAAAAGAAAAAAAAAACGTCAGAAATCATCGTTCCGAAGAACTGTACTCAGATATCCTTGTCTAACTTTACATAGTAACTACCATGTGCTCTTTCACGGAATTTAAAATTTTATTTTATATTCCAGTGCAATGTCTGTGGTTAGAAAACTTATATTAATAGTAATAAGGATCATTTGATGAGAAAGAAAGACTCTTACATTAACCAAAAGGATAACAAACGCCCTTGAAACTTTCATTACTATCCGAACGAAAGCATACATCTATCTGTCTCCCTATATCAACCAATACCCATAGGAAAAGCAATTGAAAATTATCTCAATAATTTTCCGAATCCCTTTACTCTATATTTCATATATACATCAGAAGTCACGCACCGCGCGCTGGTGCATATTTAACTATACTTTCATTGCTGTCCTGCATATAAATAATGAAAATGTATTACACCAAAAAGGAGAATGGCTTCGCCCATGCATTTTTATATCGGTTTTTCAAAAATTGCATAAACTAAACTCTAATAATATTTTCAATACATATATACGCATATATAGCTTAGTTAGATTGAATGTGTATTTAGTGTGTTGTTGTAAACGGTATTTGTAGTTACAATATTTCAAATGTTTTGCGGAGAACAATTTCGATGGTTTGCTACACGAACATCAGCAGTAACATGTACAACAGCTACTCAAGCCAAGTGAGTTTCCGCATCCGCTTAGTTAACGGAAATGTTTGCGGTTGTAAGTGTATGCATACAATATATAGTTAAACCTGCAATGAACCAACTTAAATGCAAACGCTTTCTGGTAAATACATTTATACATATATTGCTTGTAACCAATACCCCCAGCAAAACCTGCAACGACGCATTTAACGTTGCCAAGGAAATGTAACGCAATTAGAATTTATGACTGACTCAATAATGTTAAAACAGGAAATAACATTTACGTAATACTCTTAAGGTAAATAAGTGTTTTTTTTTTAAGTCTTAAAAACATGAAAGCGCATAAAATTCCTTAAAAGCAAATATTATTACGATATTTCTAGATTTTACGTAGAATTAATGAATAACCGGCTTTTCGTTGATTTCATTTATGAAAATAAAAAACGTTTGCGAAATTTTTTTTGCATAAAAAAGAAAATTCATTATTTTCTCTCTTTTTTTTTTTTTTTTGACGGTATACAAAATGAAATCCCATTGCAATCACAATCAAAGAATCATGAAAACCGCAATGCACGCAAACATCGAAAGCCACGAAAAATGAAGTGAACAGCGAAACGCGCATAAATATCCCTAAATTAAGAAACGACACGAAGCTTTTGAACATAATCAATGTAAGCATTCAGGAAATCATCATAAAAATCATGGCTTTTAAACTGAAATTGATAAAGAAGTCAGGAGAATTCTTTTTCATATGTTTATGTAATTGAGTGTAAATGAAATGGATTTGATTTCGTTGCGTTTTGTTAGAAGTAAAGAAAAACAAAAATTATTCATGTGCTTGTTATCATTTTTCGAATTTTAAAGTTCATATTTTCTTTTTTCTTTCTTACCCTTTGTGAATATAACAGATTTGTTCAATAATAGGATTTCGGAATTGTGCCAAATTTTGATCAATGAAAACTCAACTAGAAGTATTAGGCTTAAAGTATTGCATCCGCGAAGATTAGTTGATTATGTAGTTCTGACTCTATGCTGGTACCTGGCAAAGGCCCTTCGAGGCACTGGTGTGATGACACTGGTTACCCCAAATATTTCGAAAGTCTTATATATTTAAGATGTTCGACAAGTCTTGGCGCCCCTTTTGGTAGGCCGGGAGTAGGGTGATCATCGATATGATGGGGCTTGTTCAACGCATTCTTTCTTCTTGTTTGGCATCGTGGAATTACGAATATTCCTAACACTTGAAGCAAAATAACATGAACAACGAATATAGAGACCTATATAATAATATTAATATTAAATATTGGTTTCTTGACTTTTGATGAGATTTTAAAAAATAATAATTTCCGTTTAGCGTATTGCGTTTTTCAAGTCCACCAGTATGATAAACAAAGTTATAAGGTTTCCATCATCTTTTGCCCCCAACCTGTCGTCCATCTTACCAATAAGTCTACTAATCTGATATATGATATCGTGATTTAATAGGTAGCAAGAAAATGTTTGTTTACTTCGTGCGGGCTTATTTAAGTAAAGTAGTTTTTCTTTATTAAGTTACCAGTTTCCTAAGAGCCATCTGTTTAAATTTCGTATCAATATCTTCAGTAGTTATTTTTATTTGAAAAAGTGAAGTTTTCAATCGAATTCAATTGAACTGATTTAGCGTTTAACAACACTTCGCTCAAAGTGACCTTAAACACATTTGATCCACTTCTTTCTTCGAACGTCACGATTCGACTTTCCTTACTGACTTAAGCAAATTTTTTGCTTAATAATCTTTTGCAAACAAATCACGCAATATACACAATACACACATTCATTCACATTTTATTCTCATATTTTCTTTTATTCGCTGGATTTACCGGCGTATTTTTGCTAAGCATTTAACCTGTTGGACATCCCAGGAATTTTCATTAATCACTCTGGGCTCGTATGTCATTATCTTATGACAAGAATAAAAGTTTGCGGAAAGGTGTATTTTCTCAGTTTGTGAATTTCGTAACAAATTTAAGACGATTCTCTTATCGTTTGAAAAATTAAATTCTTCGTCTTTTCTAAATTAATGACTTAAAAATTATAGAACTTTTAGCATAGACCTCGAAATTGTTTTCTCAATATTTTTATAACAATCACCGAAGGTTGAAGGGTCTATTTCATTTTGTCATTTAATTTTTAACTACCAAAAGGAAACTTTGGAGGCGCGAAAAAGTATAGATCTTCTTGATCAGCATCAAATTTAGCGTCGATTTAACCATATCCCTATGTCCAGACTGTGCAATGTCTGTGGTAAACATTCCCCTGGCCACAAAAATGAAGATAGAGTCTTCAGAATATTGGAAGTTCTTGTACACAGCTTCGTATTGAAAATGGGCCAAATCGGTCAAAGGACACGCTCACAGTATGACGTAGGCTATGAACATTGCTGCGTTTGGAAGCAAAAAGAAAAAACTTGATTTTTGCTCATTACTCGTAAATCATAGCAGCTAGACTTATAGAAATTTCCACAAATATTGCGATTGCTATCCCGTAGTCTCTGTGCAAAAATGAAAAGAATCGACCACACCCATTCGATTTAGTAGAATATTGAAATTTAATTTTTTTATGAAAATATTTGTAACATTAAGAAAGATGGCTATGGAACCACATAAAATGTAGATATTTTTGGTCACTATGAAATTCGGAATCCACCTAGACGTACCTGTCTGTTCATCTGTCCATCTATTTGTCTGCTTATCTGTGTAAAGTCTGTGGTAAACATTCTCCTATCTGCAAAAATGAAGATATCGGCTTCAAGTCTGGCAGAAACATTGTAAGTTCTTTCACATACGTTGCTATTGAAAGCGAGCCAAATCGATTATAGGGCACGCCCATAGTATAGGCTGAAAGCACGTCTATTTTCTGTCTGTTGCTCTCAATGTTTTTTACGGTATTCCAGGGCTGGCTGTGTTCCACGGTATTCCATAAAAATAGAAACAAGCAAGAAAATTATATTCGGTTGCGTCGAATCTTTTAGACCCACCACCTTTATCTTAGAAAAATGAGGAAAAACTAAATTGTAATAGGTCGGCGTGACAATGAAATAACTTCCAATATTTCTGCCAAATTTCAAGCCAAATCTTCATTTTTGCGGCAAGGAGAATGTATACCACACACATTATATAGTTAAGCAGATGCACAGACGGACAGACGAACAGACGTACATGCTTAAATCGATTATCAAGAATATATATACTTTGTGGAGTCTCCGAAATTTCCTTTTGGTAGTTACAAACCAAATGACAAAATGAGATATACACTTCACCTTCGGTGGTTGGTATAAATAACCGCGACGTCCACGTTTTGAAATTTAGTTTCTCCCCCTTTTTTAAGATAACGGTGATTCGGCACAGCCGAATATAATATTCTTATTTGTTTTTTTTTTTTATAAAATTTCTACATTTTTAATAAAATTTCTACATTTTATCCAAGAATCAGTTCGATTCACCCATAATTATTTTAAAAATTTATATGTTTTATGAATACATATAAATAGAACACACAAGACAATCTAGATTTGTTTACCATGATATCGGATCGTTATATTATGTAAGTGCATCTTGTTACCATCATACAAGCTAAGCAATGCTTGCAAAAGTAAATTTTCAAGTAATAAAAGATTTCTTTTTTGTCGTAGGACAACAAATGATATGAAAATAGTACGCTATGTAAGATAAGGACTAAGCCGTATATAATTTTGATTCAGTTTTATAGACAAGCTGTCCATTTAAATAATGAAAAAATTGCAAAAAAAAAAAGAAAAAATAAATAAATAAAATAACTGTACGTTACTGCATGTGTATCTTGTTTAGGTAAATAATCATTTTGCATTAAAGAAATTGAAATGTTTTTGTGCAAAAAAAAGCATTGACATAAGTATTTTGATATATTTTAAAAGAGTTTTTGCTAAAATTTATGTTGTATTTTGACTTTTTTTTTCTTTTTGTACACAATTCTTAAAATGATATCACTTAACATGCCATGCGACTTTTGTGACACTCATATGCATATATAAGCATATGTATGTATAATTTCTCTCTAGCATATGTTTCAAAAATTGCACTAAAACATTATGTAAACATACATACATTCCTATACATTTACACGTATATATATATATATATATATATATATATATATTTATACACATATATTCACAAAAGGTATGAGTACAAAGAACCCTTCACCTCATAAGTTATTCTATATCTACTTATGTAAATACTAAAAGAGAAGAAAAGAGAAAAAAGAAAAAAAAATAAAAAGAAAACGAAAACGAAATCATAAGTTTTATTTACATTTCATAACATTAGAGATAAGTTAAGTTTTGCATTCTCCATCTTTCTATGGATATGTATGGGTGCGTTTATCTTATTGTACTTCTGCTGCATTAACATTAAATTTGCATTTTGTTCTTTATGAAAAAAAAGAATGAAAAAAAAAAAAAAAAAAAAAAAAAAAAAAAAAAAAAAAAATAGAAAAAACATAAAAAATTTATACTCTCATCGTTGTTAGATAAGTGATTTACTCAAGGTAAAGTTATCCTTTACATTGACAACATGGTGCTTCACTTAGCTTCTTTGTTTTAGTTTCATTTTTATGGTACTTGTAATATTCTCTATTGTTTAAATAACGTGATTGAGTTGTATTCACTTCATAGTATATATCGTCAATTGTTCAGCTTTCACTTTTCAATTTCTACATTTGAGATCAAGAAGAAACTAGAATTTTTAATTGCAAAAAATAAATAAATAAATTATTAAATAAATGAATTTTAAGTGATTTTTTTTAGCTTTGTAATAATGATACTTTGGCTTCCATAAGTTTTAATAAATATTGATGGACAAAGAGATTGTACAACAAAATAAATTAACAAAAGTACTTCTCATTCAAAATATTCAGGTTAAGTTCTAGAAATTAACATTTGCCTTTAACTACTTTATGTGCATACATAAATAATAAACTCTATCACTCTATTAATGACTACTTTTATAAGTAAATACAAGTATGATGATCTATAGATTGTAAGTATATATGCAAAATATATATGTTGTATGCAAGAAACTACACAAACTTACTTAATTAATTAATTATTCATATGGTGCTTTATGATTTCAATTTCTATTACTTTAATAATTTTAACTTTATCACTATTTGTAATCTTGAGAGCTGGTTAAATGTTGACTATTTTACCAGGTAAGCAAAGTCTTTCTAGAAGAGATACGAATACTCTATTACGAATTACAAATGATTTCTTACGATATTTATATTTCAAACTAAAATAATATTTTATTTATTTATATATTCCTTTATTATATTTTATAATAAGGCAGCAACAATAAGTCAATCTATCAATAATACGTATTTAATTAATTGCTTGAGGGATTACATTACTGTGGACTTTTCAAAAAAAAAAAAAAAAAAAAACAATTATTTCCTTTTAATGAGGTTAATAGATGCTTTAAACCTTCATTGATGAATTCTATAATGAAATAAACCATATAAATGAAAAAAGAAAAAAAAATAAATAAATATTTTCAATTGCGTTATTGTTATAGAATAATAGAAACATGATGATAACAGGATGTCCAATCTTCAGCTTCTATAGACTGAATTACTTTTTTATTTATTTATTTATTTTTTTTTTTTTTGAGTGTACCGAGTTTTGTAACAGAAGTAACAGGAAACAAGAGAACCATATATAGTTTACAGCATATTACAGTAAATTCGTTTATTATTTTAGATAAAATGTAGTCAAACTATTTTTGCTCTCTATCACACACACTAGTGATTCATTATTTTTTAAATTTCATTATTACTAAAGTTTATAATTTTATTCTGGTTTATACAGTGACGTTATCGTATTTCCCAAATAATTATTAGTAAAAATATTACTTTTCATAAAATAATAAAAACTGAAATATATGTGAGAAAGACATGTTCCCTTTAGAACGAACCAGGGACACTTATAATCCTTTTTTTTTTTTAAATTTCGACTTTATATGTATGACCAGTTTCAGTCTTCTTAACACGAGTTTTACGGTAATATATATATACATATATATATAGATTTACACAATATATCAGATTATAAGTTACATATATATATGATATGATTTATACATCTTATATAAGCAGTAGTTCTTAATTAATTGAGGTATGATTGAGGGGATAACCCTTCTCAAGAAACATATCATGAGGCAGGCGACCGATGAACCGGGTTAGATCGCTTTAGTATGAGTAAGTCAAGCAATAAATATGAAAAATTAGTTAACGTGAAGTTAGCTTATCGTGCGTAATCCACATTCTTGTCTTTTTCAAAAAAACATGTTCTTTTTACACTGGTACATGGTTTTTTAGCAAAGACGCAAACCCGAAAAGTGAAAGATATCTTTACTTCAATAAAAATTCATACGTTCCTTTCTTCGGTGATTCGTATAGTAATTCTTACTTCATTTAATTAGCAGTCTTGTAAAACCAAAACGTGACAGGCATATCCTATTGTATAGAACAAGAATGCACAAAACTAAGGTCAATTGGAGCGGCATACAAGTGTCACAACTCTCATGTATGCTGTATCACCCTTTTGAATAAAGTTGCATTAAAGTGGACAGAATTTTTAGAGACAAAGTTTTGACCGCAAGTTAAACTAATTTTCTTTCACTTTTTATTATTATATAATGAAAGGTTTCGTTGTATATTTACTACAAAAATATGCTATACATACGTTTGAGCCATTTTCAAAAAAAGAAAACGAAAATCCGATTTTCATAAGCGTAATATAAGGATTTCGATTAGGGGAGCCATTCGCTCGATTTCAGTCTCCGTAACTCGATCATTTTGACAGGATGAGCCTTACCGTACCACAGACATTGTTGTTTCACAAAACTTATGTCAAAATTAGCTAATTAAAATGAAGCGGTAGCTAAAGCTATTGCCTGTTAAAAGTTGTTCTCGTTGATTCAAAAACACATTTCTTCTTAAAGTATGGAAATATTTGTGAGTATACTTACATATCAAGCAGGATATTTGGTTGATGGCTTG
This sequence comes from Glossina brevipalpis, assembly GCA_000671755.1. Taxonomy (NCBI): domain Eukaryota; kingdom Metazoa; phylum Arthropoda; class Insecta; order Diptera; family Glossinidae; genus Glossina; species Glossina brevipalpis. Next base: position 177,815 of record KK351105.1, read on the forward strand.
ACCAGGTATTAAACAATTCACCCAATTAACGAAATGAATCTAGAGTGGGGGTTTTCGCTAAGCACATTAATGTGCCATAAAAATCGTCAACCGTATTCAAGTGTTTGATAAAAGATTCAATTAATTTATAAACAAAACGCTTATACGCTTCCATGACTTAATGATTACCTTTCATAAATTGGAACGTCAAGAGAAACGAGGCGAACAAGAGCAACTAAAAATAGGTCGCCTCTGTGAGAAGATTGAATATAAGTTTTGTTAAATAAAAAATGCATTATGTTTACAATAGGGTTAGTGTACAGTTTCTTTTTTTTTACACTCGGTTCGTGTATAGATTAGATTAATCAATTATTGACCAGTTGATTTACTATTATAGTGCGCTAAGGCTGTTTGCGTTTCTTTTTTTTCATTTTGTGTTGGTAAACTTTTAGCTTTTCATTAATTAAATTGCTTTTTGAAAATAAAGTTTTGAATTTCTGCATTGTTGTTGAATCATTCATTGCACATTTTGTTGAGGATTAAGCTATGTTTTGTTTCTATTATTATCGCTACCCGTTGAAGAGATCATAACAATTTGTCGACGGCGTTTGAGACTCTTGGAAATATTTGTAAGATAAGTAAGTTATATTTTTGTTACTAATCCTTGTTTTTGTCTCCATTTAGATAAAGACAAATGAACGCAATAATTTTGACATAAATGAGTCACAAATATTAATCAAAATGCGAAATATATATATTAAGAGTTAAAATAATTAAAAGAACTTGAATAAACTCAATATATTGTTTATCAATAATTAATATCGATGTAAAGTTCACCAATTGGAGATCTGATTGAAATGAGTATCCAATATTCGCTCTAAACTCAACTTAGCTTCTTTATTATGTTTTGTTTTTTTTTTTATTTGGTTTTTCCTGTTAATTTCTATTCCTATGCAAATTACGTTTAATTGAATGTTGTTTTTGTTTCATACCTTTTTGATTTCACTAAATTTTTCGCATCAAAAAAGTTCAAAAAAAAAAAACAACAACAACAAGCACAAAATTTAATTTAAATAAATTCGCTATAACTGTTGAATTAAAGCGAATATATGACGATTATTAATATTCCAGCAGATATTGAATAACGATCTCCTACATCAAAAAAGATCATTACATCTGGGCATGCATGCTGTAATGGAGCATACAAAGTGTAAAACTAAAAAAAAAAAACAACTGTTTACCAAATTTCATTTTGTGCCTTAAAACTGCCTTTATTAGATCAAGAAAAAAAGAAAAAGACTGAGAGTTTGAAAGGTTTTAAATTTGTTTTAAAAACTCTTCTATTTCTAGAACGCTATCCACAAACATGCCTTCCTATGAAAAAACAGGACGATTTTAGAGGATAAACTTTGGAATGTTTACTGAATATTTTATTGAGATATTTTCAATGTCTCAATACACGAATGTCTCTTATCTAAGGAAATCAAAAAAAAAAAAAAATACTTTTGGTGTCTTCATTCAGAACTGCTGAGCATTTCAATCCTTAGTGGGAATTTAGTATGCTCTAAGTATCTGAAAAGTGACAATAACAGCTACACCTATATAATTCCCAACAGATAAATTTGTATTTCATGGATAACACTTAAGAATACGTTGGGAGCACCCTGTACATGTTACACCAATAGTTCCTAAAAGCGGGCTTTAGTATGCGAACTTGCATAAAATATTTAGTATTGAATGTAGATAAAAACGGTAATCGAATATAGAAAAGGGAAGTAAAAATGATTGTCACTCAAAGCTGAAAAGACACATGGCTAGAGCTTAAAATATATTTTTTTTAGAATTACGTAATAATACGATAAGAATATTTAGTAATGAAGTTGGTTTACTATTTATACCTAACTACGTGTAGACGCTTTAGGTGCTGCCAAAAAATGTACTTATTATAACAAGATAGAATTTCATTCTTCCTTAAGAACTCATATCAGCATATCGTATCGGTTGTCGCAATGCTAGATCACCTAAAATCTAGAAAGTATATAGATCTAAAGACTATGCTATATGATTTATAGCCTGATATTAATAAAAATATTTTCAAATTATATTTAACAGCTTTTTACAATTTCTAGCATTTCAAAATTAGTTCTTCTTATCATACCAATCATGCTTATTTTGACTATCTTTGATCTACAGTGTTGCATTCAGAGTGTAAGAAGGAAATTTGAAATTTCTCTCTAAACTCTCGCGGTCTCAAGAATGCCATAAGTAGTAACGACGAGTAGCGCTAGTCCATTGATATGCACCTAATTAAAGAGAAATAGTGTACGATGACGGCTGTCCTTGGACACTATGTGTCCAGGAAAAATAGGGTCACTTTTCTAAATTTACAGAAACACAAGTAAAAACACTACATTACACTATTTTGTCTAATGAAAATATTCATTTATTTTCGTGATAAAATATCAAAATATCATGTTCAAAATTTAGCAAAGATCTCATTATATTTTCCTTATTTTCGCCATAATGTACTGCAAATTGAAGTTTGTTACTCAAGTCAAAAGATCACTTTTCATAAGAATCTTTATATGTGTTCGGGTCCAATAAACTTATGTGACCTATGTAATCCAAAATTTAGTTCAGTTAATTTTTAATTCATGTTGCTATTATGATGCAATTTTTATTATAAAGTAGTAAAAATTGTCCATATAAAAGTTTACTTCCAGTGGCAGTAATTACATTGGATGGGGTTCAAAAAATCTGTCCATCCGATGCGAAATTTTTACATTAATTTATTATGCAATTTGAAAACTTCAAATATGACGACGTTTTTCTTCAAAGTAGGGCATTATACCTGAAACGGTCACAAAAGTGACCTCATCGACATCCATCGAATCGAGATATGGGTTGCTCTTGACTGAAAACACGTTAGCATAGCAAATCTCGTCAAGATATTTTAATAATTTCTATTTGTTAGTTAAACACGCAAGCCATGGACAGACGAACAGATAAACTTAAATCAATTCAACAAATTATTTTGTCTCGGTATGATAAAAGGTGGGCCCATCTTGAGTCATTTCTGATTGTTAGATACATTTACCAAAATAGTATCGAATATGAAAATCAAAATAGCCGTTATTGCGCAGCTTTTTACCTATGAAATCGCAAGTCTTAAAGTACAAGAAAAGTACAGAAAATGATTCCGAATCAATCGACATATCAAAAGTCAGGTCCATCGTAAATCCTTTCAGATGTTACATGCATCCGCAAATAGAGTAAATTGGCTATTATTTAAGTGAACTTCGTAGTGGAAAATAAATTATGTCCCAGTCACCTTTATGTCACTACACATGAAAGCTCAAAACGCTTAAGATTTGAACGTGTAGGAAACACAAAAACTATTTTAAAAAATAGAAAAGAAAAACCGAATCAAACTTACAAAGGGAACAAGGGTAACAAGTTAACGAGTACACACGAATTTGTGAAACAGTGAAAAAAAGGAAAAGGAAAAAGAAATTTTTTTTTTTGAACTAAAATTTCATTGATTTACGAAGCTAAGTACTTAGTTTTCTGTCGAAAAAAACAATGAAATTAATTATCAACAAAGCAAAGAGTAATAAATTTTATAGACAATTGAATGAAACTGCAACGCAACAAAAGATACATTTAGGGCAAAGGAAACGGAAAAGTTTAGAAAAGTTGGCGAGTAGAAATCTATCACTGAAGGAAATGAACGAATAGTGAAGAACAAAAATAAGATTAAATATCAACCAAGCAAGCTTGGCAGGTTTAACTACTGCCCGGATAGTCGGTATTCATAAAAGAAAACTGCCTTTCAAAGTAATTCGCAGCAAAAGCAACTCCGCCTCTCTAGAACGCAGAATGCTTAGGCTTCTACTGTTCACAAGATGTGAGGCAAAACTCTAGGATGTGGCGTAATTCACCTAAGACTTAAGATATTGACAGCCAATCAAGCTAAGTCAAATAAAATCATTGGGAGACTTACAAAGAGAAGAAAAAGCTAACTGGGAAGAAGTCTTGTAATAATGAAGTACTCATAGAAATTAACAGAATGCGACTTTTAAAAAATAGATAATACGAATTGATATGCAATAGAGATAAACAGTAAAAAACCAAATCGAAACGTTTTTTTTTCTTCAAATAAACTTTTATTGTGTGTCCCACTCAATTTTATTTGACTATACATAAAGGCATGAGGCGTGTGGAAAAAATTGAATTTCTTACACATCAATATCTTAAACGATTCGAATAATCAGCCTTTCAAACTTTCGCTCCACTGATAGTCTTCTTTTATATAATTTTTTGGTTATTTTAGGGAGTTTTTAAGCCGAGAAAAAACCTTTCTTCTTCTCTTCTATCCTATCTAAATCTTTTTTATCCGCTCCTACTATGCTGTATTGTATTGTCATTTACTCAAGCGCGAGAACGTTTCCTTAAATTTGTGCAAAATATTTGAATTCACTTTTTTTATAGCGACAAAAAAACAAAACTTAATTATTTAATTTATATATATATATATAAATGAAGAAAGACTGAAAAAAGCATGTAAATAATTGCAATAAAAGGCGGTTAATTCGGTTTATTAAATTACTTTTATTTAATATATGTATATATATAGCATTTTTCAGATTGATGTTCGTGTTTTAGTATTTTCTCTTTTTGTTCATTTGGTTGTTTTTGTTTTTCATATCAGCGGGAAGGGCTTTCGTGGTATGTGAGGGTTGATATTAATTACTTTTTAATATTAATAATTATTTGTTTATTTTGCATATGAACTTGTGCGTGTGTGAATACATGTAAGAAATTTATTTAATTATTTCAATGAATAAATAAATTGAACAGATTTAATAAATAATTGTCAAATAATTTATAATTATTTTGAAACAACTGAAAAAAAAAACACAAATAAATATAACATATAATTGATTACAATATCGCTATTAATTGCTGGAGCATACATTAAGCTCATGTTGAAATAACTATCAGAAATTATATGAACTACGCACATATTTTCTTAGTCAGTGGAAAACGTTTTCATATCGTTTACTCTCTACCCGTTGATGAAAAAACAAGGGAAAAAATATGTTACGCTTATGGTCACGAAAAGACGGAGGTAATGACGTAAAAACGGGAAATAATGATTATCATAATAATAATCACAATGATAATAATAATAATGATAATAATAATAATGATAATAATAATAATGACAATAATAATAAAGATAATAATAATAGTAATAATAATAACAATAATAATAATAATAATAATAATGATAATAATGATAATAATAATTCTAATAATAATAATAATAATAATAATAATAATAATACTAATAACAATAATAATAATAATAATGATAATAATAATAATTCTAATAATAATGATAATAATAATAATAATAAAAATAATAATAATAATAATACTAAGAATGATAATAATAATAATAATGATAATAATAACAATAATGATAATGATAATACTAATAATGATAATAATAATAATAATGATAATAATAACAATAATGATAATAATTCTAATAATAATGATAATAATAATAATAATAAAAATAATAATAATAATAATACTAATAATGATAATAATGATAATAATGATAATAATAATAGTGATAATAATAATGACAATAATAATAATGATAATAATAATGATAATAATCATAATGATAATGATAATGATAATAATAATAATGATGATAATAATGATAATAATACTAATAATAATAAGAAAAGTTATAATAGTAAAAATAATAATAATTATAATAGTAATAATAATAATAATAACCATAATTATAATAGTAATAATAATTTTTCGGTCATGATATCCCCCATAAAGATCGGGTGGTCGAACGTATCGAGATGCCGAAGGAGAGCGTTAGTCTCGTTTTAAAAAAATTTTGTAAACCCATCATCTCAAATAATATTTTATTAAATTACTCGAACCCTTTTCAATCAATTCGGTTTCCATAGTGGCACTAATGGATCTAAGCGTCCTTAATCATTGATGAAAATATATAACATTTTTGACATTTTTCGAGTTTACATCATTATTTCGATTATACTGTTCGTAATTGTCAGCAGATGTCTTTTTATGTGGATATCAAACAAAAAAAAACATGTTAAACAAGAGGAGAATTGGTAAAAGGACAAGGACACACAAGGAACATACATTTCGCGATTCAATTAACTTATGTGCACTATGTGAAGTTTACAAACGACGGTTATTGTAAACACTTCTTCTTCAATATTAGGGGTAGCAAACTTCATCATATTAAGATTCTAGTCATTCCGATTGTACGTTTCATTCAAATGAATTTAAAGGAATAATTTTTTAAAAGTTTTATATTATGATTTCCTTTTATGTTTGTAATGTTCTCGCTTTTCTTTCTATTTTCACCAAACATTTCTTAATTTGAACTATTTTTAAAACTTAATTAATAAATAATTTTTTTTATGTTTTGTTTTATTAAAATTCTATTTTAATTTTTGGCATTTTGTTTTTTTTTTTTCTTCTGCTTCTTCATATCATCTTAGCACACTTCTGTTTTGCTTAAACATATCCTGAACACACTTATAATACAAAAATTGTATCTCTTTCAGTATTTTAGAAAATACGTAATATAAACTAACTCTCTGATCTCCGGTATGCATTGAAAATTGACATACCAGTTGTATTAGTGGCATTTACATTCGGCTTTCATAATCAAATATTTCTAAAGGTTACGCGTTTCTTACTAATTTTTTGGTCTGCTTTGCTGTTATAATTCAAGTAGTTTACCAAAATATTGGAAAAAAATTGTGCATTTAGTTTTTTTATTATTCTCTCTTTATTCTGAACTATTCTTTTGGTACTTCTTACTTGATTTACCTTGATTTACCCTAAAATCTTTTTAATGTAACTCATCGTCTCCGGTTTGGTTAGCGAACGTCGCCGATTAGGTTTATATGGTTCTTCAGTGGTTACTTTGAGAAAATTACGTGTTGTTTGCGTGACACTGATGTCTACGAATTGCGTGGAATGTGTGGTGGTGCCAGCGTCGGGAACGGTATTAGTCGCATTATTGTTGCTGTTGTTATTGTTGTTAGTGGCGGCGGTTGTCATGGGTTGATATACGTTAAAGGTAGAAATTTTTTCTTCTGGTTTTTCATTTACTTTCGCAATTTCAATGTTAAGAGTTATTGGTTCTTTGCTGTTTACTGCTATCATTTTTGTAGGAACTGTTGTTTGTTCCATAGTTTTTAGAATTGTTTCCTTTTGTTGTCTATCGTTTTCTTGCCGTTTTTCTTGTTGTTGCTGTTGTTGTTGTTGTTGTTCATATTCTTCTTTTCCCATATTCTGTGCGGAAATTTCAGTTTGTATGTTTTGTGTTTCCGTTGCATATGTGGCTACCGTAGGTTTTTCTGTTGTCGCTCTGTCCGTCATTGTCTGTGCGTGTTCAATTGTTTGTGTGTTCGTTTTTGTTTTCGTAGTTATTAATGCTTGTTCTTTTTGATCCGGTTTTTGTTTACTGGTTATCGCTAACATTGTTGTTGTTGCTACTCTACTCTCTTCTGTTTTTGCTACTTCTTTTACTTCTTTTTTTTCTTCTTTCTCTTCTTCCTCTTCTTCTTCATCTTTTTGTTTTCCTTGGGCTTCTTGTGTTCCTTTAATATTTGCAAGTTTTTCTGTAACCAAATCATGCATCTTTTCTGTGGTCAATGCGGATTTAGTTGTCTCTACTTCCATTTTCCTTTCGTTTTGTTGCTCTTGTATAGCAATGACAGCTGTAGCCATAGTGTTAGTGTCATCTTTTTGTTGTTCAGCAACAGCAACATTTCTGGTTACAGTTTGAGTTTTCTGTGTAGTCGGATTAATGATGGTTGTCTGTAAAGTTGTATAAAGTTTTGTTTCATCGGTAGTAGCTAAAGGTTGTTTAGTGGTACTGTAATCAATTCTAATACTGTTGCTATTGTTGTTTGGTTTATTTCTATTAGTTTCCTGTTCCGTTACCGCTTTTATGTTACTTTCAACTATTTCTCTATATTTTTCACTAACAATTAGTTTTGCTGTGTCATCTAAAGTTTTTAAAGTTGTGCCTTCCATTTCCATTATTATGCCAGGACTGGCAGTTTGCTGAACTTTCTCTACAGGTTCCGTATGGTATTCGAGCGTTCGATGTTCGCTATGGCCGACATGTTTGTTGGTTGGCACATAATGAGATTTCACCAACAGCATGGGTGGTATAAAGTGTGAATTGTCTGCTGTTTCTTTCGTATGTGGCAAACGAGAAGGTGTCTCGGTAAAAACATTACCGTGCGGTTGCTGAGGATGTATAGGATGACTTATGGTAGCAGCAGCTGCAGCAATAGACGGCACTATTATTGTAGTAGAGTGCATTTGTGTGTGAGACTTAGGTGTTGTTAAGTTATTAACGATGTTGGTGGTGGTGGAACTTTTATCTGTATTAAGATTTATATCTGTTGTGGTAATCAAAGACGCTGCTGTTGTTGTTGTTGTAGTCGCTGTGTTAACGGTAGTGGCTGCTGTAGTGCCTCTTGTTTCAATAACTTTCTTTTCGAATTTTAATTTCAAAAGCTTTTCATTCTGCTTTTCATCACCTTTATGCAATTTTTCTTTCATTAATTCAATGGTATGTAAACTCTGGGCAGTCGGTATCGGTAATACTTTCTTAGAATGAGGCAAATGTTCCATTATCTCATTGGATACAACATCTTCAAGAATATGCTCGGCAATTTCCGGTTCCCCTCGCTGAGCTGACGACATTGGCTGATCGCCCAACATCATTTCTTCCATCTTTAAAATCTCCTCCTTTTTCTCATTTTCCAATAGTTGTTGTTTGGTTAAATCTTTCTTTGTGAATTCGGTTAGTTTCTTGTCGGATTTTTTCACTGGCTTTGCTATAGGTCCTTGCAATTTATAGAAATTACTAATAGTTTCCATTTGTGAAGGTTGCTCATCTGCTTGCATAAGTTCATCCACGTTAAATTGTTCAATTAACTTTTGAACAGTATTTTGTTCGGTTTGCACCTGATCTGTATAAGGATTTGTATTAACCGATACATAATTGGCATCCATGGGTAACAATTCAATATTATTGTTCTCGTTATTATCAGTCGGTATGCTATTAATGATTTGCATGGACTTGAAATGTGAGTTTGTAATGTCGTTAATGCGTTGGGCTTCTAAACGTTCGCGCGGGCAAATTAAGCTTTGTAAGGCTTGCTCTCGATCCTATATATAAAAAGAATATGAAAATAAAAATGAAATTAATTTCTTCAGAAACCGAACAGAGTTGAAATTGTTTGCAAGTTTTCCTTCTTGTTACCTGTTTCCCTTTACACGCTGTCCTGAGTAGACCTTCTTCTTGACAATTTCTTATCAATTCTATGCTCGCTGTATCTGCCATGTATTGCATGGTTAAATTTGGCATATCCTTCAAAATGCAAGCATCTGCCCAGTTGGGTACTATAGTATTATTTGTAAGGCACAGACAAAGAAAATAAAAACGAAAATCAACTCAAAAGGATGATTCATTTAATTATTAGTTAAACAAATTTGTTTTTTTTTTTTTTATCATTGTAATTAAGTTATGAAAAATTGTTTAATATTGTTTGCTTTAAATTGTGTGGTCTACCTGGCATTTCACATAAGAACGAAGCTGTTTCTGGACCACCACAACGCAATGCATGCCAACGATAATCTCGTATAGGATCAATAACAGCGCAGAGTGGTGCATCCATTAAAGGCAAAGACTCAGCCCAATAACCAGTGTCTGTTACCAGTGGTCGTGAATTACTAAAAGTATTTTTATAAATAAAGGAATAAAAATGTAAATGAAATAGAAATGAAAGAAAAATAAGTTACAGTTTATTGAATGTGATAAAACGAACCATCATCCATCATCTATGACCAAAATATGTCAACACATGCAACTTGGACTTTCAATATGTTATAAGTAGAAAGTAAAAAAATTACAAAAAAACAGTAAAGAAATTTCATTCCTGTTAGGCCGAATTTTTAACACTCCCCGCATATTTGTGTTTATTGCGCTTAAACGCATTTCGAGGAAAAGTTAAATTTTTTCATGTTCCGTTCTTTTTCCTTCAAAGCACACAAGTAAGTGAAAAGTATATAAGTGCATATGAATCTAGAAAATGTTCTACTTGATTTTGATGCGTTATAAAGGCGAACATAGTAGTATTCGTATATTTCATCTTTATAAAAAAAAACCATTAAACGAATAATTTTGAAAGCTCAACTATCGATTTTGATTTCTAGCCTTCTGATGGTTGTTTAACGAATCGATTGAGAAGTTAAGTTGATTCAAACGTTAATATTCACGATAAAGATTAGTTGATGATGTTATAAGTCAACTAATAGATCAAACGAAAGTTCGTGGCATTTTTTTCAATCAAATTTAAAATTTAAAATTTTTATTATTTTTTATATTTTGAAAGAACTTCATTAAATTAAAGATGAGTCATTTTAATCTATAAAACTTTGCTAATTTATAATAAAATCATTATTATATCACTGTGAAACCATTAGAACATCTAGGTCAAAAACTGAGCTAATTAGCTTTGAAAAGCATCTTTTGAAGTAACCTTTTCAAGCCCCCAATGCAGTTTTAACGAGAGCGAAACAAACCGTAATCTGTGCTCTATGGCGGGGGCGTGAAAATTTTCCAATCAAGTTCTAGCGATTTTGGTGGATTCATTAGAAATGTGAATTGGTGAATTGGCGTTGTTGCTGGCTTGAAAGAGAAGATCTTTTTAAATGATCAATCGTGGGTGTTTTATCTCAAATCGTTAGTTAGCTGTTGACAGTAGAGCGAGGAATTAATCCTCTGGCCAAGTTGGAGGCAACGACGTATGATTCCCTTCCAATTTCACTAATCAAAGAGCATTACCTTATGTGACAAGCTTATCTATTTTTTAATGACCCATCACTTAGGGGATGTCTTCTACGTGTGAATAAATTCGGTGATCGTCAAGGCAAAGAAAGATAGAATGTGGCTATAGCCTGGGAAGTGCATATGTAATCGGTAGGTTTTATGTCTTTGCCGCTGAAGCATATTGTCTACCGTACTCGAAACTGGATACACTCGAAAGTTATACCAACTTGATGGGCGCTCTTGTTATTTATTATATCCATTTTGGATTTCCCACTATGTATTCGCACTTAATTGTGTTATGGGATCTCAGTTGTCATTGTCTGTTATTAATCTCTTCAAAAAACATTCCATTTCACTTTGTTTCGGCAGTAATTTGCAGATGTGCTTTACATTTTTCAACTGATGCCCAAATGTCGATTATTTTTCTATCCAACTTTGTAGAAATATTTCGAAAGAGCTTTTTTTTATCAATGTTTAGTTCCGCATCAATGTCATACGATGAGGATCTTCTTCTTAATTGTGTGAAAAACTTCTTCGAAATTCGCAGGCCGGAAGCTGATAAAGCATTTTCATTGCAAACACCGCGACATTTTTTCGCAAGTCTGTGAACCGTTTTTGTCTTAGTCCAAGTAAAATGTAACGAATTATTGCAGAATTTTAGCTTATTTTCAAAAAGCAATTCCCGTCCATTGAACTAATAAATTTCACGATAGTTTTTTTTTGTACTCACCATTAAAAGATGGGAAAATATTCATCTCGTCAGACGGGAGTATATTAGTTTTTTTGTTTACCCAGAAGGATCTTTACGAGACTCCATAACGCACATATAAGTTTTTGAGCAGCATTCAATTTGGAATTGATTTAAGCAAGTCAAAGGACGCATCTACAAATGCTTTGCTTACTACCATAGTAGTTCCATAGTATTCTATAAAAATGGAAGAAATCTGCCTGCCCACCCAATACTATGCAGTGTCGAACTTATGTTTTTTTCAAACTTTCTCTAAGATGAACGTGATGACTATAAAAAATTCGGTCAGAATCGAATATAATTTTCTTATTTGTTTTAATTAAATATTGTCCGTCAACTTTCACACCCACCGTAGTCTGGTCAGATAACGCTAAGTATTATCAAAGATAAGCAATTCTAAAGCTGTCTAATAGGAAAACGAAAATTTTTCCTTGACCTAATATAATATATTTACATACAGTTTCCAATATATATATATATATATATATATATATATACATATATATATATGTGTGTATGTATGCATGTATGTATATATGTACATACATGTATGTATATATGTATATTTACATTTTTAAATACTTACGACCACATAAAACGATCCGAGCTTTGTGGCCGCATAAGTCCAATCCAAACGATGTCATTTACGTCCAGTTCTCGAAGAAGATCTCGAGTAGCATCAAATTGAAAACTGTTGTCAACTGTAAAGAGAATAAAATAGATACCATATACAAAGTGCAATATCTACGAACAGAAAGTCTGTTTTGTTCATTTTTCATATTAAATAAATTTTCGAAATAAAAGTATTAAGAGAATAATTTCTAATCATGTAATTAACGTACTGAGTCCTTGCACAAGCAGATAGCAAATCGGTCCTAAACAAAAGTGGTTGTATGTTATGATAAGGCCATGCCGCAATTTAGCTAAGGGAATCAATTACTTCTATTGGCTGTGTTTCTCTAACAATACACAAATTGTTGGGATCGAATGTAAAATAAGATGCGATAGAGCGTATGAAATATTGCATCAAACTCTCAAACAAACATAAATTTAGAACATTAAAGGGCTTGACTGGCATAAGAAAATTTTAATTTGATTAGAATATAAGGAATAGAAGAGTGTGTAAAGAACGATAGATAACACATCTTTCACCTTAAATTGTATCATATAAGGTTTTACTTGGGCCATAAAACGCCCTTTACGTACATAAACAAGACTGCCAAAGAAGCGGACAATACATGTGAGTGAAAATGTTATACGCAGGTTTTACAAAACTACAGATGTGAAAAAGGTGCTTAGTAAGCAGTAAGGAAGCGTAAAGTTATGAGTAATCTACGATCTTTTCTGTTAAGGGACCATTTAAAACCAATACGTTCGTTCAACAAACATGGTAGCGGTACGCGAAATCAGTGGTGATTATGAAAAATGCTTTTTTCACTCAGAATTGTTTGTTGCTCAACATGGTAGAGATTTTTGATATATTCAAATACAAATTGGCGAGATATTAAAGGGCTGAATTAGCACGATAAAGTCCGCGCAAGCATCGCACTGAACCTTTTATGATTTTTAAATATTCTGAAGCATTTATGTGTCGTAATTTTGATGCCATTTTGATATCTCACGAAGTGAGTATATTATCGCATTGTTGGCTATGGCACGTAAGATTATATTCGCAAAAAGCGGTTCGCGAAAGTGGTTGGCATATTCACTAAGAGAAATTCAATTTTAAAGCGTAAAAAACACGTGGAGTCGAAAACAAAAAGAGAAAGATATTGTATCTGTAGATTTGATTTAAAACGTCAAAACCGTAAGAATGCTTGGCGCTAGTCATCAATCATAGCATGCAAGGGATTAGACAACAGTTCGCTTTCCTAATAAATATCGAATATAAGCTATATAAGCAAGACACCTTTCCACGCACACATATATGTAAACCGTTCTTTTGTTTAAGTATACAGCACCTTATGGTTAGTTATGTTATGTGTATGTGTTTATAGTCGTGTTAAATAATAAAGCCTGTTGACATTTTAAGTGATAACATTTCCAACAGCTATTGGAAAAACCTCGCCTTGTTCTAGGTGCGCACACAAGTAGAGAAACACACAACCCATTTTTCATTTTAGACAGAATTTTTCGATCTCTCCCTTCCTTCTTTCATCTACCTGCACCAGAATGTTTCATGTAGTAAGGCATACATATTTTCTTTTGTATGCTTTATCAGCGACGTACATGCATAGTTTTTTTTCGTAACGAATAATACTTATTTTTTTTCTTGTACTTTTAAAAGTAAGGCATACAAGGAAGTTGGTTCAGGCTTTAGGAAATTTACTTTATTTTCACTTAAATTCATTTGTTTTGCAAATCTGTCGTTCTCTCATCTACTCCTCTGCTTTCTTTTTATATTGTAGACAAAAATTTTGTGCAATACAGCGTTTTCCCATCTTCTTTTTATATCCAAAAATGTAGCACTTCGTTGTTGAAGAAAAAAAAAAAAAAAATTTATGTTATTATATCCACCACAGGGAATACATTATATTTATCAAATTTTTCTAATGCATTGAAATGTTCCTCGGAGACCTCATAATTTTTACGTATATATTCTCGATTAACGTAAATAGGGTGGAATTGATTTAGCAACGTCTGTCTGTTTGTCTTTCTAGTAGCAGTTCGTTAAAGTCACGATTATTCTACAATTACGCATTTACTGCTGTGTGCTGTGCGATTATGATGAAAAATCGTCAAATTTTATTAAAATATAAAAAAAAAAAAATTTATTTTTCACCAAAAATTCAAAAAGTTAAAAATTTAGTAAATATTTACAGAATCGACTTAAGCCAAAGATAATCTAATTCTGACTTATTTATCCGATCGTTATTAAATTTTCTTTTCTTTTTTTTTTTGCTAAATTTTATGTTTTTATTGCTGATAACACTTATTTTCTTTTTTTATTATTATATTTTACTTTTTTTCTTTTTAGTTATTCAAACAAACAACACAATTTTGTCCTTTACCTTTTTTTGTTTATGCCATAATCTCTTATTGGACTTTGCTTAAATTTGTTTCATTCATGTTTCAAGTTTAACTTTATCTTAGATACCGTTTTGGATTACAAAGTGACGCAGTTGTCTCATATAATGAGTCCTTTTTATGTTATATTTAGTGCACTAAACTTACCTGTAACTAGATTGGCATGATGAAATTGGCAAACAGCATCTGCTTCGAACCAAGATATTCGATCACGAAAGAAACGATAAAATACATTAAGACCTTCTTGGGGCATCGTCCAGGTATTGCTTACATTTACCTGGAAAATATATTAACATTAACTCTGTTAATTTGACGTTATAAACTAAACGATATAGATCAGAGAGGAAAAGAAGAAAGAAAAAAAAATAGAAAGAAAAATAAAAAATTAAACCTATAAATAAAAAATGATTAAATAAAAATTTTAAGGAATTTTTTTAAAGTTTCTTTTAAATTAACGGTAATCATGAATTAACTACAAGTAAAATAGAATTATTTTTGTACCAAATCTTCTAGAAATCGTCATTCAAAACGCACGCATAATGGACAAAGCATGCGGCACATTAAGCTTTGCATACTTGTAAGACGTTTTAACAAACACGTTCGAATAAATCAATGTCGAATTTTATCCCATGAGAACGTTACTTTTTAACGAGAAATAGAAGCTTTCAGGTATTTGTGGACGACAAGAAACAGGTCTGCATATAATTTTGAGTAAACTTCAGAAATAATGAATCTAATTATCGAACATAATTCAATAAGAATGAAAAAAAAAAAATTTTTTTTTGGTGCAAGGTTCGTATTCTTCTTCTTCTTTTCGAGCGTAAATGCGCTTTTAATATCTTAAAACGTGGAAAATCGTAATGCGATTCCTCTATTCCTATATCGCTTAACACTATTTTATAACGCGTTCAATATTCTTTCCCTACAATGATTTGGATTTGTATTAAAAGTAATTTTTTTTTAGTATCGTATCTAATAAACTAACTATTAGCAAGCTTGTCTGTGAACTAATTGACCAAACAATAAATGCAATTAGCTTTGAACTGCATCAGAAAAAAACAAATTAAAACTTTATAGTCGGGCAGAGTCGACCAAATTAAATACTTTAGCCTTACCTACTCTCTAACTTACCGTTAATCTCTTACTTTGCCTAAGAGAACTTTTCATTTATTTTTTGTCGTAAAATCCCAAACATTACAATTTGTTGCCTTACGAAGACTTATTTTTATGTGACTCTTATATGAGAGGGAATTGAAAAAATTCATCAATCTTGTTTGTGCTCATATGTCATATAATTAATTTGGATCAGTTTTTATTATAGAAAACTTCAAATTAAACTTTGTTACAACGTACACGCTTCCGTTTGTAAGAGTCTTTATATGTGGTAAGCGGTTCAAAAACATGATTCCATCCGATTAAAAGTTTTCGCATTCATGTAGTATGCGAAAACTTTATTTTTCACTGTTTTTTTTTTCTTTTTGTTTTCCAGAAATAGTAAAATTCGTAAATTTTTTTTAACATACCAAAAGGACATTATATTAATAGCAGTAAAAGCCATCCGCGATCCAAATCATTTTTAATAAGGTTCGTCCTTAAGGAAATATTTAATCACAATATCTCTCAAATCGCTACATGTACGTTAAGTGCAAAAATACATCGAACAACATCAGACAGACGTATATGGTAGACATCGAGAAGAGTGGACGGATAGACTGATTTGTAAGTTATGGCTAGTAAGTTAAACGTAAAAGTACATCGTTAAACATCACGCAGATAGGTGACCATACATGCTTAAAACAATTCAGAAAATGATTCTGACTTGGTGTTACGTACACTCACCAA
The DNA here is from genome assembly GCA_000671755.1 of Glossina brevipalpis. Lineage (NCBI taxonomy): Eukaryota > Metazoa > Arthropoda > Insecta > Diptera > Glossinidae > Glossina > Glossina brevipalpis. Next base: position 194,341 of record KK351105.1, read on the forward strand.
AGCTTAATATACCCTTACAATAGATGGTGAAATCATTTCAAACGATCCCCGTAGTAACTTTCGTATCGTAATAGAAAAATATTTGTAACACTTTACTTAAGCATTTCTTTTTAACAAATCATCAGGAAAGCAACTAAAGCTATTTACGTTCGTTATTGTTAAAAATTCTTTTTATCGAGCTGAAGAAGCAGAGAGATAAACACAATAATGAAACACCGATAACAAGAACTCATTTGCTAGGAATGGCATTTTGCTTAAAGGGAAAGCAACGTTTTTTTTTTTTCTTTTTTTTTCGATTTCAATTAAAAATTAAGTGAATAAAGGGTACGTTCAAGCCATAAGAACTAAGAGATAAACAGGAATAAAAGAACAAAAACCAAATTAAAGAAAAATGTAAAAGGAGTTAATTAAAATGGAACGAATTTAATTGCAATTAATATATAAAAATGAAATTAATTTAGTAAAAATTTTTTGAAAGAATAGAAATTAGAAATCATTTTATATATTATTTTAGATATTACATATTATAAAAAAATAAGAAATTTTTTTTTTTATAGAATTTATAATTTTTTAAAATAAAAAAATAAATCCTTCTTCTCATACTGAAAGTTGTTAAAATAAAAACAAAAAGAAACAAAAAAGAAACACAATAAATTACATCGTTATACATTTGATTTTAATTTTTGACATTGAAAAAAGTGTTTGCTTAGGTCTTTGACGTGGCGAATTAGATTATTGGTTCAATACTTTTGATTAATTTTTTTTTTTTTTTTGTATTTCCTGGAAGAATCCTCCCAGTTGGCTTGCAGTGAAAGGCTAGGTTCTATCTTTCACTCTGTATTCAATTTATCTCTAGAATTGTAATATCGCTAAAAATCAAGACCTTCTCTTCATTTTACGAAAATGATAGCTCCTTCATTTGCCGCGGCAAAATATTCGATGCATTTATCGAAAGACTACACAACAAGCGCTTAGAAGTGTCCGACAATACCTTAATAAATGAAAAACTTTAATAAGTTAATTATTTATTAACATTCATTCATTTATCGACTATAAAAAACTCTACCGCAATGAGATTTAGTATCCACGTGTACTGAACTTGCCAAACACCCTTCTTGAGAATTCAGCCACAGTTGCTTGCTGTTTGCTAGACTACATATAGGTAAGTGGAGGTTAAGTGACCTTTTTTTGTATAGGTTCAAGTTTGCACCTGCTAAGGTATTAAGACTAAATGTCCCTAAATTGGAAATGCTTCAAAAGACTGACTTCAATGTTGCTACTTATTAATATTTTCAAAAAAAAAAAAAGTTTTTTTAAGGGCTTAAATATATACTTAATAGTTTTCTTGAATATTATTATTTTATTATTTTTCTTTCCTTCCAAAAAAAAAAAAAATTGGCAAAAAAAGCTGTTACAGCTGTTTCCTCTCTTAATGCAAAATCCACTTTAGAGGTAAAAAATAAAAAGCTTCTTTATCAAACGTGCACATTCCCTGTTGTATGCTATGAATACAAAATTCGTTTTAGTTGCGAACATAAATATTCGTCAATTAGAAGGTATCCAAAATATAAATCTAAAGATAATACATAACTTGAAACTTAGATTTTGTATATTATTCAATTGCATAATCATTACGAGCATATAATCTCAATCTCTGTATTAGAAAAGTTGAGTATTTATTGAAGCAAAAAATTTACTACTATAGGTTTCTTTTTTTTTAATTAAAATTTTTATTAAAAATATTTTTTTCAATTGACTTAAAAATTTCTTTATAAATTAATTTAATGTTATTACAAAGCTTTTTCAAAATCCGTCGTTTTCTTTCCAAAAATTCGACTTTCTTGTAGTATATAGTGTCTAGCAAGGTCATTACTTTTCATCGCATGGGCAGTATTTGTTTTGTTTTCGTTAAATGAAAAATTTTGATGCTGCTAAAAGAAGACATTACATCTAAGAAAAGTAATCGTTTTTTTTTATGCTAAGAAATCGTGTTGCTGCGTTCAAATTGTCTTGGGAGTTACGATAAGGTTCGAAGAGGCTCAAGTGACGGGAACTCGTAAATTCGAATATATTGATCGAAGTACAAGGGTTCTTTTAGGTGATGATTACTTGTGCGTATTTGAACACAACCAGTCAAAGATAGCGCAAACTGTTAGGTTGAAGTTACAGACATTCCTCGAAAAGAAATAATTATAAGATTGATTATAGTGTCCACCGAAAATAGTTTTCGCAGCAAAATTAATATAGTTTTAGGAGGAATGTACGTATAGCCAATATTTTGCTGCGATTTTACAAGTAATATATCATTTAATAAATTTCGACACTAAGTACTAAGTAAACACTCAACTATATCGATCAACATAGTTTTCTTGAAGAACGATACAATTTATTCAATGCTTATCTAAGATTACGATACCGTTTTTATCGAAAGACTTCTCAAAACTCTTAAAAAATGCTTCAGTTATAATTTAACTCAAATAATTTAGTCTAGAGTGTCTTTGTTAAGTTCACTTATAGATAACTGTCACTGTAGAACAAATTTGCTGAAAACAGAGAATGGGACAGCAATTCGAGCTTCAATTAATACAATTTTGTAATTGTAGCTATCGACTTCTGACTGTGTAAATTTTGAGCTGCTTAAATAAACCTAGATTTTATTGAGTTTCTACGCATTAAATAGGATAATAAAATTATCACATCCTTTATTCTTAGCAGAGTAAAATTTATTGAACTGTAAACCAAATGGAAAATCAAAATTTTTATATCTTATGTGCGATATATATTTATAAAACATAAGGGCAATAATAATAATACAATCTGTAGATCAAATAGAAAACGCAGACCCGTATAAATACTCTAATTTATAAATATCATTAGAGATACAGGTTCAAAAAACCTTGTGGCTTTGTAGACTACATTTAATTTTAATAAAACGAACACATTTCCTTTTTATATGAATGATGCAATTCAAGAACGGATGGCGGAATTGTTAGTTGTAACGTGCCATTGTTTTCTTTTCTTTTTGTTTTTTTTTTTTATTTTAGAAAATCATATCAATTTCAAAATTATATTTTCTTGTTTTCTATATAATTAAACTCTTAAAGAAAGTTATCAAATTCAGAATTGCCGCCGCGTAGTCTAGTGGTCAGGACGTTTGGCACGCAGTCGAAACGCCCGAGTTCGACTCGCCGTCGCATTTGACGGGTCGTGAGTTTAAGTTCTTTACTGAGTGTGTCATTTTCGGTGTAACGTGGCGGTGGGATTTGGTTGCAAAAGCAGATCTCTCTATTGTGTTTTTATTTATTTTTGATGCAAAAGTTTTATAAATTATTTTTTTTAAATGTAAATAGGAGTTTTACAATTTATCAGTTATCAAATATATGAAAAGAAAGAAGTAAAAACATTCTATTCGTCCAAGGCTGACCATTCAGTAAGCTTTAATACTTCAACTAATGGAATCCTTGATTCACTTTCGTAATAATTTTATATTTTGTATTAATTATATCTCCTTTACATATAAAGACATAGTTTTCATGAGAGACCATCTTATAAGAGAAAGAGAGAGGGAGAGTCCTAAACGTGGTCTAAATTTAAAAAATTTGATTTC
>KK351105.1:198861-231355 GCA_000671755.1 Glossina brevipalpis
CCCCTTCCCTCTTTCCCCCTTCCCTCTTTCACCCTTCCCCCTCTCCTCCTTCCCACTCACCCGATTTCCTCTCTCCTCCTTCTTTCTTTCACCCTTCTCTCTTTCACCCTTCTCTCTTTCTCTCTCTATCTCTCTCTCTCTTTCTCTCAATAATCCTCGGAACTCACTAAGAAAACGAATTTTTCTTTTGGAAAATTCGACATAAATAGAACCTCTGTTAAAGGGATGATGCAATCAGTTCAATGCTTCTCTAATATTTCGAAGCAAGGCCCTCAAAATAATGATCAGTTTCCCCAATAACACCATGATTTGATCGAGATTTATTTATCTGTAACATATTTTTGAAAATTGCAAACAGATAATAATCACCTACACTAGGGAATAGAATGGATGAGACAACAAGCCGAACTTTATTACTTGCGATTTTGCCATTGTCACCATTGACTTATGATACTGTACATTTGTTCCACTGCATATAGAGACGTGGTATTCATCTGGAAAACAGCTTTCTTATGCTCGTAAACTTTTTATGCGAAATAATGAATCTACTGCCTTTAGAAAGCCGTAGATTGTCAGCTAAATCTTGCAACTTCACTTTTTGATTAACGACAATAATTTTCAGGATTTTTTCGATGTTTTTTGTGCTATACGACCGCTTCTTTTGAACGTCTTCATTGGTTTATTACTATGCAAGTTTTTATTATCCTAATCGTAGATTTGATATGTGCCACGTTAGAATAGATGATTAGAGCATCGCGATAATAAAGCGGAGGTAATCGATTCGATTCAATAAAAAAATATATTTTGTGACAAAAATTGTTCAAAAGTAATTTGACAAAGTTCTTATATTTTTTGGGCTCCTTTCAAACCAAAAATACGTATGCAAAGTAAGCTTTAATATGATAATAAGGGTAAGTATTTGGTATTCTAAGCCTAAGCTTCAATCATGTCAGTTTCTATTTTGGCCTCACTTTCATGTTATATTTTCTTTTAAATTCATCTTTATTTCAATAAAATATTTAATTTTGTATTAAATTTTTAGTTTTGATTTGAAATGCTCAATCGATCGGCTTAGACGACTATAACATTTTAACTTGTTATTAAGCGCCCATTTAAATATTTAAAAAAATTGCTTTTGGAAATTATTAAACCATGGCAACACCGCAGCCAATCTCTGGAGATATCTTTAGCTGAAAGGAATCTGCTGTTCGCAGTATAACTGGTCTAAATTTGTATTAAAAACAAAAAGAAAAAAAATCTTTTAATCTCTATGCCTAAAGCAAGTGAATCAAGTAAGATTTTTTTTTTCTTAAATATTGATTTTTCTGTGACTGTATTTGAAAATGTAAAAAAAAAAAGTTGTATTTTAGACCAAAAGAAGGCAGTTCTTTCATTAATAAAAAACACTTAGTTTAGTTTACCCGAAGTGCGTTATTTTAAAACATTTAAAAAAATTCAATGAAAAATAAAAAAAAAATTGTTGCTTTCAAAAATTGTGTTCTGAGATAAACGCTTTTAAAGCTTTGGAATACGTTGTGGGTATTTTGTTGTATTGCAATGAATTTTCTACTACTTTTTTTTATCAACTTGCAATTTCAGCGTCATTAAAAAGACACTCCATGATCAAATGCTTGTCCTCACTCTCTTTCCTCGACGATTGCATGCTCACAAATTCCTCTTTTGTTGTATCTGCCGAAGACAGATTTGCAGCTTTTACACTTTAGGTGAACCGAAATGATAAAGAAAATAGCAAGAAAATGTATATTTCTATAGCCGAATTTATAATCGACTTAAAAAACGTTATCTTAAGCTTCTAATAATCTTAGTAGAACCATTGAAAGCTTTCAAATGGCTCTCAGTTTTATATTATATTTACCTAACGGTCGTCTTAATGAAGCTGTACTACCGTGTTGGGCTTAGGGATTTCTTTCGAAAGATATCGCTTAGTGTATTTGAGAAGTAGAAATGAACAACTAAGACACTAGACTATAACTTCCCTGCAGAGATCCATTTGGTATAAGCACTCATCTCGAAGCACTTGGAGAAAAGATCGAAAGTTCAAGTAAAAAGTTTATTGCGAATAATGAATTTTTTTCCCACATATTCTAGAAGGTTCAAAGCATCTATTAAGTCAATAACAAGCGAAATTTAAATAATAAGTAATGCATTATATTTATAATGAATATATAGCAGTGTTAGTGAAATGAACTACAGAGAATATATTATTTTTTTTTTGTTTTTTCAAAATATAGTTATATAAGAATGCAAGTTATACAGTTACTATAAGAATGCAAGGAATTTTAAATGCAAATTTTTTTTTGACGTAAGAAGAATATAAATAAAAAAATTAAGTAAAAAAAAAAAGAAAGGAGTATATATAATAAATAGATAACATTATTTAAAAAAAGAAAACTTTATTATTTCGCGAGCAACATTATTTTCAATTACGTTGTGAGTAAATTTCATTCTTTTTTTTTTCAATTGCATTTTCTGCTTTATTTCGCTGACTTTATATATTCCTGTCCCATTGCATATCAGAAGAGTTGATGTAGAAAAAAAAAAATTTCTTTTATTATCAGGGGAAAACTTAAATATGAACTTTTCATACGAACAACAGGAGGTAGATTGAGTTTTTTTTTCGAACTTTTTTAACTCATAAAAATTTGCAGAGCTTATATAGCGGAATTGATTTAGCTGCCTCCGGTCGCTATTATGAACTCAAAATTCGATGCAAAATATTAATTTGTGGTTTGGCTACAATTAGCGGAAATTTTTTAAATTGGAACTTAAGCCTTTGGGGTTTATGTCCAGAGCACCAGCTGTGGTAAGGATAAATTAAGTTTATGCGGATGTATGCAACATGCAGAACAATTTAAAATGGACCGAATTTTTATTATACCAACCGATTGAAAATCATTTTTTGAATCGATTTAATTATATACGTTCATCTAGCCGTACGTCCACTTAACTGACTATCGAAATATTGTTGTATTTAATCGAAATTTTTGAGGCATATTGATGAAATTTTGGTCCAAGAATGAATCCTAATCAAAGATGAATCATTTTTATCAATTCTTTCCATTTAAAGTTTTATTTTGAAAAGTTTTTAATTCTCGAAAATGAATGAAAGCAACATTCTATGTTGCTTAGGTAATTGAAACTAGAATTGGTCCTTTAAGAATTGGCTTTCATATGACATTAAAATTAGAAGGAACGACGGAGGTAAATGAGTACTTGTATTAAGTAAAGCGATGTAATTTAATTAATGGTTGATCTAGACTAATTTTAACGTTTTGAATTGTCTTTATATAGTGATGTTTCCATCGTGTTATTATATAAACCTTTTTTTTTTTAATATTTGGAGATCTACGACATCAATGCAGCAGATCAAATTTGTCGACTATAGACGTTATGTTACCGTAACATTTTTCGTAACGTATTTAAAGTACTATTCATGTTTAAAATGAAAAAATGTTAAATTTTGTGTTAAAAAAAAAGAAAAATCATTAAAAAGAAAAAAAATTCTAAAATGAATATTTTTTCTTCAATGTCTGAATGCATTTAACAAAAAGTAACCGAAAAGAGCAAGTTAATGGATGGTGAGTATCTAATTCAAAATCCGTTGTAAGCCGAATATAATTTTTTTTTTTGTTGCTTTAAACTGTATTCCTGACTCGCCTCCACTTTTAGTTTGTTCGGAAACACAACTCAATTATTATTATGGCGTAAAGCTTTTATTTTAAAAGTAGTAAAAAAAAAAAGAAAAAAAATCGTGCTCTACTTCTTTTTGTAATACAATCGCACCCATACAAATTATTATCACTTTGCTCGAATTGCTCACAGTATGATCCAACAAGAGAATGAGTTAAAAAAAAAAGTAAGAAAAATAAAAATAGAAATAAAAATAAAAATGAAAATGAAAATGAAAACACACATAAACTCGTTTATATTACATTGCGAATACATATTCGCTCTATTTTCGTTTCAATGAAATGAAAATATTATGAAAAGGAAAAAAAATCATTAATAAAAACCTTTGTAATGTTTGGTCAGTGAGAACAGATTTCGCAGAAAAAGAAAAAATATTAAACAAATCAAGTAAGAAATCTATATTTGTCTTGGGTCGAATATTAAGTGCCCGCTCCATCTGACACATATCTGTATATATGTATATATAAATTTTGTTAATTTTCAGTTTTCCACTAAATTCGGTAATAGATTATATTACGTTTGGGCAAACCACTCTAATATACAATTGTGTCACAATTTATGTCTATGGAAAGGGTGCATAATATTATTATGAAATTTTAGTTTTTGTGTGAAAGTTTTATTTAAGTGTTCTTTAACTATAAACGTAGGTGGAAGGGGGCGACTTTATAAGCGAACTATTAAATGAACGTATTAAATTTCAAAGTGTTTTTAATTCTGTTTTTCTTCCGGTAAACGCGATCGAACACTAAATGTCAGTTGATTAGATGAATAGAATGTTTTCTATACTGATTAAAAATACATAAATATTTGATGAAATCTTTACAAGAAAAAGCATTTACACAAATGAGACTTAAAAAAGAATATAACTATGCTGGTGTATCGTTTACTCTTACTACTACAAGCAAACTATTTGATAGTATGTACAGTACTAGCAGTTCGCTAAAGATGTTTAAAAAAAAAAAAATGATTTAAAATGAAAACAACATTTTTACTAACAAGCATGAAAACAAAACGCAAAAGAAAAAAAAATAAACGTTTATTAATAATTAAAAAGAAAAGAGAAAACGGAATCAAAGAAATGAAAGATAAATGAAATTAATAACCAACAACAAATATGATAACAAAGTGATGTAATTATTTTGTTTATGTGAATTGAAATATATTGCATCACTTTAAAGAGTTCATTTAACAAAACGAGAGAGGTACAAAAATATTATCGAGAGATACTTAACATTTTTATTATATGTTGGTTTTTACGATATAGAGCGAAATAAATTCTCAGGCAATGAAAAAGCAATGTCTGCCTGCCGCAATTGACCGAATTAATTTATGCCCTACAGTAATAATTGTGTAAAACTAAAACACTTGACTTAATACAAAAATTCTTAAACGGGATGGGGCTATACTTCAACAGATTTTGCAAAACTTAATATTTTTCATTTAGATTGAGGTCATGTTTAATATGAATGTGTCTTGTGCTTGCCATAGTAGAGACACACGCTAAGAATATTCTGATGAATATTTTTCTTTTTCCAGTAAATTCGAGATAGAAAAATTACAAAAACAAGAGTTGCTTAGAGAAAAATATATTTTCAAAACCCGAGATCAAGCTGCCCATTAATGAAATGTACTTACAGTACGATATGACACTTTTACGGACAAGAAAGTTTCAATGTAGTGATCACTGTTGTAGGATAATTCAAGGATTTCATGTCTCCCTTTCAATCAGTCAAACATATGGAAAAACCTTAAAAAATGTATGGCAGCAGATCAATAGGAATTTCGCTACACAAATTCTACGACTTATTAAATTATCTCAACGAATTCTAAATAATTTCGTAAATAACACCAGATCTTTGTTCTTGTCATTTAAAATTTCCAATGAAATTTTATTAAACGCTATTGAAATGAGCAGATAAACGGAAATATTTTTTTAAGTTTATAAGCAAAGCTTGCTTAACTCAAAGAAATACTGTGCAGGGAAAAAGAAAAATGTTGCTGTCAGTTAAAATGAATTTATATTAAAATTTTGCATCATTAGAAAAAATATTTAAATTTTTCTTTCATTTAGTTACATTAAATATTGAAATATAACGAAATTTTGGCAGTTAGTAATCATAATCAAAAAGTGTGATGAAAAGTTCTCCAAAAATACTTTGAGCATTTGCAGACTCAATGTAAAGTATAATTTCTCATTAATACGCTGGTTAGCAAAATAATGAATTAAAATGTAGGAGGATAGCAGTAATAGAATGTTTTCTTGTTGATATCATATAGTGGTCGTCTTGGTTGCATGAACTTAAGTCTATCGTTTGAGTTTAAGATTAAAGATATTTGTAATCGCGAACGCCACTGAATTATTATTGGAAGTTGTAATATCGTAAGATCAACATCCGTAATAAATTTTCATATGAAGGCTTCATATTTAGGTAATATTTAATTTTGGTATTTCTCATCGATTTTATCGTCTACTATGAACTGCTTTCTTAGTTTCTAATATTTTATAGAGTCTACAAAATTGTTTTATAAAACATAATTGGCGAGTGCATTTCTTTCGAAATATCAGGTATATATAGACTAGACATTGATGTTTGCGCGGCATTCACAATTTGCCGTTCAGTGTATATCTAAGTGTAAAGAGATGGATGTCAGAAACGGTCCTGCATATTATTCTATTTTAAATTGGAAAAAAATTCAGTTGAAAGTACGGTGTTTGATAAGTCGGCTTGAGCTTAAATTGCAAAAAGTTGTGAAATGGTTACAAAGTTATTTGTAAGATTTCGTGCAAAACAATCTAACGACGATGAACGTTCACCTGCGTTCATTCGCACGTAGCAAAAGCAATCGAGAAAGTGATCCTTAACTTGGGTTGGGGAACTTATCGGGATTGCGGATTATTCTCTAGGTCTGTCTTCTCCTAATTACCACTGGTTCAGATCGATGCACAATAATATTTAGCAGAAGAGTATTTCACGAACGCTGAAGATGTGCAAAAATGAATCAATGAATATTTCGCTTCGAAACTGTTAAGCTTCTCTTGCGAGTGATATTCATCATCTACCCGATAAATGGCAAAAGATCATATATAATGATAGCGTATATTTTGATTATTAATCTTGGTAACAATTATGTTTTGAATTAAATTGCATTTTAAAAAATGACGAAGAACTAAATTTTAATAGGTGGGCGTGGCAGATTTTTTCTATTTTTGTGGAATACCGTGTAACACATGCAGCCATGGAAAGCCATGAAAAACGGTGAAAGAAACAGAGAGAAAATAGACGTGTTTTCAGCCTATACGGTAGGCGTGGTCTGTAATCGATTTAGACTATTTTCAATAGCAACATATGTGAAAGAACTTCCAATGTATCTGCCAAATTTGAAGCTGATAAGAGAATGTTTACCACAGACAGTATACAGATAAGCAGACAGATGGACAGATGGACTGACGAATACGTTCAGGTGGATTCGGAATTTCATATTGATCAAGAATATATGCATTTTATGTGGTTCAAGAAGCACCTTTCTTAATGTTACAAATACTTTCATAAAAAAGAATTAAATTTCAATATTTTATTAAATCGGGTGGGCATGGTCGATCTTTTCCATTTTTCCGCAGAGACTATAGGATAGTTATCGCAATATTTGTGAAAATTTGTATAATTCTATCTGCTATGGTTTATGAGTAATTTTTTTTGCTTCCAAAAGCAGTGGTAGTCACAGTCTACGTCGTACTGCGGGAGTGCCCTTTGATCGATTTGCGCTATTTTCAACACCAACCTGTGTGCAAGAACTTCCAATGTTTGTGCCAAATTTGAAGCCGATACCTTCATTTTTGCAGATAGGAGATACCAAAGACATTACACAGACGGACAGATGGACAAGTTTAAATCGATTCTTAATTTGATGCTGATTAAAAATATATATACTTTATGGGATCTCCGATATTTCCTTTTGCTAGTTACAAACCTGACTTTCGGCGGTGAAATTATATTTTACTTAGGAAATATATATCGAAAATATTTTTCCAAAATTGAGCAAAAAAGAAAATAAGGGTGAGTGAGAAACGATGTCTTATTTGATGCTTTAACGCGACTATGTGAGAAGATTTTATGAAAAACATGCAAGAAGAAGAATCTTTAGGAACTAAACTATTTATCAAGCAAAACAATTGATAGAAGAAATGTTGCAGTTCAACCAAATTTAACTTGCAAGTGCAATATATTTCATTTCCATAATAAGTGAATGCCGCAGAAATGTCAACGGCAACTAAATAGCAGAGCGTTGTAAAAAATTCCTGATTCGAATCGCAATCCCATCACAACAAAATAACATTTTCTTTTTCTAATTCTTCGAAAAATATTTTCTCTGAAATTGAATCGCTTTTGAACTCCTAGGCTATATGGATGATAATGTAAGAAATTACTGCGACTTAAATTGTTTGCTTGGTTAGCAAATAAAATTTCGTTTAAGTAAGAAGTAAAAAAGTAGATCCTTTGTATTATTATCTATTTTCCTGTAAATTTGTTACTGTTTCTTTGCAATTTTATTTTATGAACTCAATTGGTTTAAATTTTCACTTCACGTGTAGTAGTCACACTCGTTTTAAATTGCATGCTATGTCACCAATTGTCTATCTAGCTATGGATGTGAGTGTGTGCGTAAAGCTAACTAATGGGCTAAAAATGAATTTTCTTGTTTGATGCGCGAAATGAATGCTTGAATATATTTAAACGTCAGAGTCTGTAAATTGTACCAAAAAGTAAGACAAAGCGAACGTAAACAAAAGCCAGCATCATTTCCATCATTTTACAGAAAACAAACCATGCCGACAATGGCAGCATAAAGTCAAACAAATTGCTAAAGGAATGTAAGAGAATTGCAATATAAAATGAAAGACTTTTTTTGAAAGCATTTTTATAAATTAAATGAAAAGAAAATTTTATATTTACTTCTTTGCTATGCCTCTCAGTTATTCAACGCATCTCTCTTACACAATTCCGATAATTATATGTTTTTAATCGGTAAGAGAGAATATATCTGCAAAGTATCTTTTATCAAAATTATACATACAAATGACACATTTAAGTTGAAAAAGTGATCGAATTTTAAAAAACTTTTGAGTTGAACCTAACACCTAACTTACAAGAGTATTCTAAGAGACACTACTCAAAACTTCAATTTTGAGATTTAAAGACGCTACACTCTTTACTGCTTAAATGAAACGTCTCAGTTCAAACCCTGTTAAAGTTAAAATATATAGATCTAGATAGACGAACATCGTAGAAGTCAGCCCAGAAATAGTAAGAAAAATCCACGAAAGAGCTTTAAATGCCAGCCGGTTAAAATCATACAAACCAGCTAACATTGTAAGCATTCCAAGCAGTGACGAATGTCGTACATACGTCTGAAAATTTCGTAGTGAGAGTATCATGAAGATGTTTCTATCGAATGTTCAGCGTTTTTGACAGCAAGAAAGTTATGTTTTTTACTTCAATTCATGATGATGTGAATGAAACATGAACTCATTACTTTACATTTGAGACAAAGAAGTTATTAAAAAAAATTAAATGAAAAGGAAAAATTAGTGCTCAGACAAGATCATAGCGTTAGTCCTTTTGAGAAGCGTCTGGAATAATTTTTATTGTGAATATCTTCAAAAAGGAAAAACAATCTATGGCAAGCACTTTGCGAACATATATGAAATTATGAACACAAAAACGACCGTCTTGGAATAAAAATACAATAATGTTTCATTATAATAAAGTGCTAGTTCACATTTCTATTGTCACGCTGAACGAAATCAAAAAGTGTTTACGCACCTTGTACATCAGCTTAGTTCCCTGCTAGATCTTTTTTTTCAAAATTTAGTAAAATGGCTCGTCGGCAAAAGATTTCTCAACAATGAAGAAGTAAAATTTACGGCTATTGAATATTCCGAAGTCCCGTTCCTGTTTCCCTTATAGGCGGGATTTCAGAACAATGAACAATGCTGCGATAAGTCTATTGAGTTAAAGCGAGGTTAAGTTGAGAAATAAAAATTTGTTTTCCAAAAACTTCTTTTGGTTTTTTGTCAGATCGGTTACCGCTAGGATTACTCTCTTATATACGGACCTCTAATTCAACTGATCGGTGAAGTTGGAGACATTTTTATGTGTTTCGTTTTCTTTACATAATATTTTTGTAGATAGAAAAAACGTATACAACGGTTCAAAATCCCGCCAGTAGAGGTTAGAGTAATAAAAATATTGATTAAAGTCATCTCAACGGGAATCAAATGCTACGAGAATCTAAATAAGGAAACAATACCTGCCTCTTGAAAAGAGTCTCTTATACAACCAAGCCTGGAAACTTGACTTTTCTAAATAATTTTCATGAGATCTCTTTTTTTTTTTGCCCAAAGCCTTTAGTATATGGAAATTTAAATTTACAGGAAAAAGAATAAATAACTTATCTTAAAGATAAAATCTAAATAAAATATGAAATCTCACTGAAAGTCACACAAATTTAATATATAAAAGTAATGTGCACGTTGAATTGCAAACGTGTTGCCTCTAATAGCTTTTCTCTTAAGTAAACGATATAAACAGCTTATAATTCAGACATACATATATAAGTACTTGGTAATTTATGAAAACTTTTTAATAGAATTATTAAAAGAAGAAAGAAAAAAACTTGCTGTTGTTTACTGTGTAAACAATGGAAACATTGAACGTTGGAACCGAAAGATGTCTAACTTTTGCTTACATACTTAGTAAGAAACTTAGCTGTATGTACATGTATGCATAATATGAAAAGTTAATATTTTCAAATTTTTTAAGCCAAATACTTCTTAAAATATTTACACAGCCGTCTAAAGTATTTTTTTAATAAGAGAAATTAAAATCTATTTAAAATTTCACTTAAAGAATCATTAAATAGTTAAAAGAATCACAAGATGAATGCACCTAGAAAACTGAGGTAAAATTAAAATACAAAACCCGGAATTAAAGCAGTCAACAGTAACGGTAACAGTATAATAGAGGAATAAGGCGGACACCAGCATTACTACATAGAGATTAATTAAAGTATCGTAATGAAAGTTATAGAAATTTGAGAAAAGAAATCATTTTATTATTGTGAGGAATATTACGATAGGATACATATTACAATAATTAGTTGATAAGAGATTAAGTCCGACATTCCCTTGCGGCGTGCACGCTCTCAACGTTTCTTCAAGGAAATGTTAAGAGAATAAAGTCATTGTGTGTTAAAAGTTTATATCTCAGTCAAAACGAACATTTTTAAGAAACGTTTTTTACGATTAACATCGAGGTTAAGTCGTACGCAGATAAATTAAATTCTATCTCCCAGACACGTTAAAGAATGACGGGGTTTCTTTGCTGCATGGATTTTAAATATAATGACAGTTTTTGCTTCAACACATGATGATGTTTTTTATGACTTGATAAAACTGCCTCAAAATCTTCCGTGAATTTGAGGCATGTGCAAGCACTATTAGCATTAATTTAATAATTCATCAATACTTAGTCACAAAAATCTCGGTAGTCACTACATCCTCAATCCTAGTTAACAATCGTTCAATGAAACTTTCGTCATTCGACGGTAATAAGTTTATACTATAATAATGTTTAGTAATCGAGCTCATTCTAGTGGCTGACATTTGATAGGCAGAAGTATATGGATGTCAAGAGAAATATCAGATTGCTTTCTTTTATTTGTAGTAACTGTCAAAGTGATCGGACGTTCCGATAATTAGATTTAAATAATTCCGTCAATCATCTTATACCCAGCCTCGAGAATCTTCCATGAATTGCATTATAAATAATGGGTTAGTGAATATGTAATCAAATAAAATTTCAAATATGGCTGAAGTCAAAGTGTTGTCTATTACCATTACTATTTGTTCCACTTGTTAGGTAGAATATGAATTCTGTGCAGGAAAACAAACCAAATGTTTAAGGCTACGTACAGAAAAATCAATTCTTTAGATATCGTCATAAGAATGGAAGCTATGTCCGTATAAAGAATAAGTCATCGAGTATAACTAATGTTAATTAGAAATAATATTATCTGTTTCTAACATCGGCTGGGATAATACATTTCAGTTTAGTAGTGTTAACGTTGCTTGGGCACATTCTGTCATGTAGAACCGAACCGAATCATTATTCTGAACAATTAAAATATTATGAGTTTTAGAATTTTCCCTCCTTTTCTTGGCTAAAGTTCAGTTGTCGTTGATGGTACTCCCTAATGATAATTTCGTTTGTTTAGGCAAAACCCATAATACATCACGGCCATAGTTCGCCTTATCCGAATCGTGATTATTTGGGCTTTAGACATGGGAATGCATTCATTGTTTCTCAGCAGGAAAAATCACGTTTCCCCCACAAATGTTGTTTATTTGACATAAAATTAAATAAAACTCAGAGATCCTGCAAAACATTAATATCGAATTTCAATCGATTAAGGCATGTCATTTTGTCCGTCTGTGTAAAGCCTGTCGTTAATATTCCCCTGCTCGCAGAAATGAAGATATCGAAATTAAATTTTGCAAAAAATATCGAAAGCTTTTGTACGAAGATTGGTATTAAAAATGAGTCAAACTGATCATAGAACACACCTACAGTTCAAATTAGATAACACTTTTTGGGTCTTTTGCTCCTTTACTCCTAAATTGCAACAGATACGCAAAAAAAATGTTCACTAGCATTCTTTGGAAATACAAAAAAAAAAAATCATCCACCCACACCCAATATTGTAGAGAATTTAAGTTTATTTTCTTTTTTTCTTTTAAGATGAAGCTGATGCTATATAAGATTTGTTCATAGACGAATAAGTATCTTAATGGTTTATTTTCATTTTTATTTTTTCTTTATTTATTAAACAACTTTATTTAAATAATATTTTTATGAGATTTAAAGTTTTGAACTTAATTTAATGGCTTAATATTTGAGTAGTTGGGTTATTAAGAAATAAATAAAGAAATGATTTAATCAATCAGACAATAAATTAATTTATCAATCAATCAATTAATCAAACAATCAATCAGTCAACTAAGAAAATTTATCGTTCTTTTCAAATCATTTAAATATTTGAAATCTTATATCACGTTTAGGGGGCTGTTTTATTTTCCTTTTAAAAAAAATTATTTTCATAACTTTCTATCCATGGGATGATAAACGAGCATATCCAGGTGAATTAATTTCGCAAAGAAAAAAAAAAAAAAAAAAAAAAAAAAACACGAATCTTATATACAATAAACGAACCTTCCGTGTTTTTGCAAATTATATACTTTCAGTTTAAGTGCAATCCGGACATCTTAGCAACGCTTTTATTTAATTCACTTATTTTACTCGATGCACTCATTTAACTTCGCTTATAATCACAATAGCTCTAAATAAATAAAATAATGTAAACACCGTAGCACAAAGAAATTACAGAAATTCTTCCAGAATTCTTGAAATATTTAATATTTTCATAAATAGCTTTGGAATTTTATGTCAGTGGATCAGTATTGCCTTTATAAGATAGATTTAATAAAGTTTCTTGCTTTTACTTACAATGGCCGTGTGATTTGCACACAAAAATCCTTTTGAGCCATTATGCCAGTGATTTATTATTGTAGGGTTCTGAGTTCTCTTTTTTTTTCTGCTTTACAATGTCCAGTGGTTTCCATTATGTTTCGTAAATAACCAAAAATGAACTTTGACTTTTTTGCACTCTTTTTATTGTTGTTAAAAGTTAATGTCGTTTTTTTTTTTCTTTTGCGCTCAGACAAGCAATTTATATGAGTTTCTTTTTTCATTTCAGGTTTTTTAAGGTTCCTGCGGTGGGTTGCAGATAAATTTTCTTTATTTTTTTCTATTTTTATTTTGTTTTTCACAATTTTTCCCTTTTTTTACGTAACTGTATGTATTTATGATCATTTAGCAGCGTTTAATTATTATCATAAAAATTTTCCATGAAAATTTCTATTGTTAAACAGATTACATTTTAACATTTCACTGATGGAAATTTCATTGTAAATAAAATTGTAGTTGAAATGTAATGCTTTTCGACTTTCATTTGTTTGAATACAAAAAAAAAAAAACAAAAACGTTCTGATACAACGTGATGCAAGTTATTAATGAAGGAAAAAGGAAAAAGGAAAAAGATTTGCGGCGTAGCGACGTCCATGTTTCATATTTCTTCCCGGGATCTATAACACGAAACTTTCTCTAAACAAAAGTTAAGTATCTTTTCTTTCTTTCTTTTTCTTTTTATAAACATTCGAAAGTCACTTAAATTAACAGACGAAAAGCCAATTTTTTCAATTGTTTCCTATACATGGTTTACTGTCTTTTGAAACTGTGATCTATAGTAGTGATATGAGTTTTTAGTTTTGTCCGAAATTGGATTTACATTTCAAGTTTTAATTTAATCACTTGTTTACATATTTATGAAACGCATTGGAAAAATAAAAAAATTTGTCTACTTTTGTCAGCGCTTCGAAAAGTTCGTTTATATTTTTATTCTCCAAGGACTAAACACATTTTCTATTTGAAAAATAGCTTTTCAGCTAACTTTCATAAATTTATCTTTCTATTATCAAGAATAATTTTCAGGATTTTTATCATCTTGTCTAGGTTAAGCAACCCGTTCTAAGTGTTCATTATTTTGAGTGTTAGCACCATCGGTGTCCGCTCATTAACAAGTCATCGACAAATTGTTGTTTACGCCTGCTTGCCATAAGACTTTTCCGTTTTACTAACAACCTCTAAAATTGAAGGATAGTCAAGCAAATAATTTTTTTTTTCAATGCTTTTATTGACTTTGAAATTCCGATATTATTTCAATTATTCTCTTCACATTCGAGATGTCATTTATCACTGGAAATTGTTTGATTTGTTTTAAGTGTATATTTTTTTGATTTCGTTACATAAAATATCGCCATAATTTATCCGTTCGTTGGAGCAAATTAATATTTTTCATAAAATATTATAGGCAGTGATCTAATCATATAATATGGAATAAAAGCTGCCAGAAGGCAGATGACTGCTTTTACTAGAAAACCTGCTTTATGCCTTTTATAACGTTTGCTACTATCTAAACTAACTAAACTCAAACTAACGAAATCTTTTCTTCATTACGAAAAATGTTAGTTTTTGTTTTTCTCTAAAGTCTGTTAAGCAAATGCAGATATTTTCTCATATACCTTCAGCGCTTTAAAGTAAATTTAAAGAAAGTTCTTTTCACATAAAAAAAAAACGAAAAAAAATATCTATAATCGGGAAATCCTTGTGATCGAATAGCAAACTACACAGCAAGAACAGTTGATTTTAAGTTGTTATATTGTCACGTATCAGGCAAAAGCTAAACATATCTTGAGAATAAAATTTATTGAAGTTATTTTCGCGATATTTTATTTGTAGCAACATAATAGACTGCAAATATCTATTAGTTCCGGGACTTAATGATCAAGCTGTTAATTTTACCCTGTTTTAATAATGGGTTGGCAACTAAGTAACTACCGATTTCACTTATAGATGTCTCTCACTCTCATTTTTATGATAACCGTAAACGTTATGATCTTCTTCTTCTTATATATGTCAGCTGTAATTCTTATTTAGCTTTACAAGTTCATCGCGTAGATATTTTCTTAAAGATTTTTTTTCCACTCAACATTAATATGGAGTGCAAGCGCGAATATTTCCGCCATATTTTGCTTTATTATTTTCGTAAAAGAAAGAACGCAGTGCAAGCCGCCAAAAAATTACGTGATATGTATAGTGATGAAGCCCCTTAAAGAAAGGCAATGCCGAAATTGATTTAAAACATTCCGTGCTGGAGATTTTTCTCTTAATGATGACCAACGTTCAGGTCGACCAGTTGAGCTTAATGAGGATGTAATCAAAACCATCATCGAAGCGGATCGTCATGTAACTACACTGGAAATTGCAGAGAAGTTAAATGTTTCACATACAGCCATTGAGAAGCGTTTCAAACGTGTCGGTCTCGTTAAGAAGCTAAATATTTCCCGACGATTTGAAAGAAATTCATCTGACAAAGCGCATTAGCGCTTCCGAATTATTGCTTAAACGCAATGAATTCGATCCGTTTTTAAAACGACTTGTGACTGGAGACAAAAAATGGATTGGATCAAAAACCACTTCAAAGACACATATCCCACAAAAGAAAATCTTGCTGTGAATTTGGTGGGATTGGAGAGGTCCGGTGTATTTTGAGTCGCTTCCAAGGAACCAAACCACTAATTTGGAGGTCTACTGTCGGCAGTTGGGCAAATTGAATGCAGTGGTCAAGCAAAAGTGATCAGAATTGGTCAATCGTAAAGATGTCATTTTCCACCAGAACAATGCTAGGCCGCATACTTCTTTGGCCACTCGGGGAAAATTGATGGATGTTGATTGGGAATTGATGGTACACCCACCATATAGTCCTGATCTTGCGCCATCGGATTACCACTTATTTCGATCCCTGGTCAACACTCTTTCACTTTCAACGATGAGGACGCTGTAAAATGTTTCTTAAGTCAGTTTTTGGCCGAAAAGGATCAGACTTTCTACGAGCATGGAATTTTCAAGTTGTCAGAAAGATGGCAAAAAATCAGCGAACAAAATGGAAAATACATTGTCGATTAAACTTTATTTCAAGCAAAAAAAACTTTTATTTTATTGAAGAAATCGGCAATTATTTAGTTGCCAATCCAATATATATATATATACATATATATATAAGCAAATTCGGATTTTGTTGATAATTAAAAGCATTTGTACTACTGATGAAAAATAAAATAAGTCATGCAGATAAATTTTGAAAACGCTTGCACATATTTCCACTAATATTGCTAATCAAAATATCATAACAAATGAAAATCATAAAAAAAACGTAATGTATATAAAATCTATTCAAGCGAATTGTATGCATGCATTTTTTGTTTGAAGGCACTATTATTTAAAATCACTCTTTTGCTTACTTTTTTTTTTAACGTACATTATATGCCATTAATAGAAGTTTGAATCTGACACATAAAAAAAAAAATGATTCATAAGTTTTCTTTGGCTTGGAAGGGTGAGAATAATTCTTTTATGTTCTCCCATTTCAAGAAACTATTTTAAAAAAACTTGGGACCTGTAAAGCGTACGACAGACTTATTATTCAATGAATAAAAATAGCGAGTGTCATATCTAGAACGATTCGTTTTGTCCGCATACAACACATATACCTGCTTCGGATTGCTCTCTCTTTCTCTTGTGATATAAAAGCTATTTTAAATCTCATTTAGATTTTAATTATCTAATTATAATGAATATTACAATAAGATGCGCTGGCTTTTCATATCTCAAACAAATGCTGTTCATAAACACACATAATTGGGATAATAACTGAATTTGAACATTTTCATATTTAAACAATAGTAAGAAAGCTTTTCCGTTATAATATCAACAGAACTGGCAGCTACAATACAATATGACTAACCTACATTAGATGGATAAAGTGGGCTCTGCAAAAAAGAAAAACAAAAAGAAAAATTCTTCCATCTTCACTTTTCCTTTGTTATTTCGCATTTTTTATATCCCTTATCAAGAAACGGAACATAAAAATTTTGTTATATCCTTTATATTCTTCGAATATCATACGTATAAGGTATACGAATAAATGCTGGCCGTTTTCATAGAAAGAAGTGTTGATTCGAAGAGAATAATAAAAAATATTTCATTTGTCGCTAACTAAATATCTTCAAACCTTTTTGGGGGAAAATACGATTTCAATAACGCAAGAAAATGTGAGGATATTCCCAAAAGGATTTATTTTTAAGAATAGAAAATTTGCTCGTAAAGATAATAAGTTATCGATTGAAGTTAGCGTTAATTGAAAGAAATAATGGCTGACAGGTAGGTAACTGAAGGAGTGGGAAGGATAAAATAAATTCACTTCAGTGCTATTCAATTGTTATATGCTACAGAAAGATGCATTTTTTGGATGTCATCATCAGAATGAAAGTCCTGATCAGACAAGTAGTAGTATATAGTAAATAGTAAGCAGCAATACCAACGAATGGTAAACGGGGCGTGGTAGGTAATGCGTTCTATATCAGTGCTGCTAACATTTCCGAACTAATTCTATAATATATGGCTGGGTGTTAGCAAGTCATCAGTAATAATGGGACCAGTTTCGCTTTAATGATTCAGAATAACACTACACTGAGCAACTGAATCGTAAAATGAATGCGCCATTAATGTTTAACTTTATGATTAATCAAGCATCTATTTCTTGTTTCTGAGCTGAGATAACTCTTTGAGTTCAGCAGACAAAGTAACACATGCCGTTTTGGCGGCTTTTTGAGTCAGGAATCGACAAGTTCGTACGTCCCAAGAACTATGTCGTGTATCTTTCATCAATATAAATTATACTGTTGTTTACATCCTAGATGCAGTTGTTTCACGAGTAGATGTCAAAATTTGATAATTGCTGATAAACAAAGTAATATCGTCTCTTAAAAAAAGTGATGGGAACTTATTTGTACATCTTATATATTGTAATAGAAACTCTGTACTTAAAATCCTTGGAATGTCAACTCTAATTAATATGTGTCATTCAGCTAGTATTTTGATCCCGATGACAACATATTCTCTTATGTCAATTTTTTTTTTTTTTTTTCATTCCAATGAATTCTTCTTTTTAGTCCTTTGAGTTGATTTGAAATATAAAATTCTTATGCTTATATTATACTAATTGTATATTCCTTACCATAGCGATAGACCCGCTAAAGTATGTTTAAAAATATCACATATGATATAATTTATTAATAAAAATGTTTTTGAATTTTATGTTTCACTCTTGTCGTTATCAGATTAAAATTGCGCCTATTTTCGAAATTAATAAGTACAAATTAGTAACTTGAGAAAAATTAAGAGAGAAAAATTAAGGGGGACGTCGGATTAAATTTGTATGAACCATGATAAAGTTTTTATATGTCTCTCGTTCTAAGGTGAACTAAAAATGTACCTGAAAAGCTAATGAAACTGAGAGGAATTCATAAATTTCTAAATCATTTCATTAATAATTTAGAAATCGTATAGGTGACTACCTAATATTTCGAATGTATGCATTGTATGTAAGAGTAACTATCGAGTTTTCTATAAGAATGATCTCGATTGTGATACTAACGCACCCGTAATAATATTTAGATTTGCACCTCAGTTGATAGATGAATAAAATTCGTCCACGATATACGTTATTTGCGGAATTGTTTCATAATGTTTTATGCCATCACACATAAAGAGTAAATACTAATTTTAAAAGCAGCCATATATCCCTATATTCAATCACTAAGCCTGGGCTGAGACCAGTCGTGTGCATTACACCGTATTGTACTACTACAACATTATACCATCCATTCATGCATTTGTTCATTTTCAAGCACAGTGCGAACTCCAAAGTAGATCTCTGGCTATGTCATATTATAACTACATTGCCTCTTGTATTTATATCTAAAGAGACCATAGGTGCTTAACTAACGTTCAGCTACGATATGCATCAATTATTATTATCATTATTGTTTGCATATCCTCAATAAAGGCTAAGAGAGAGATTTTATTTTAAATTTTTTATTTAACTGTCAATACTTAGTAATGCCACAATTTCGTTTATCACATTTAAAAATTCAAAACTATTAGAAAATCTTCATAAGTCTGTATCGCTTTTTAATAAATATTCAAATTATTTTTATTTGTATACGTCTACCCTTTGTAACATTTGATTGTCTTCTTAGTGGCTAAGCATGCAAATGTTGCAAATATTGATTTTAATATAGATGGGCAACGTGTCTGCGATTGGCCTCTGAATAAAAGAGCTCACTCTCTTATTTATCTACCCTTTCTCTCAAATGTAGAGTTTGCTTATATCTACATAAGAATAATTCTTTACTTTTTAAAAAACATTTGTTTAATTCATTTGAGTTTCATATCAGTACGTGTAAGTGTTGGTGAAATTTTAAGATTTTAAAGTCATCAGAGCCTCATGATGCTATGGAGCAAAATTTTCATACGCAAGTCATAGGCCAGGATTACCACTACCAGGCGAATGACGAAATTAAATTTTTATTCATCATCTCATATATATATATACGAATCGAGAAAGAAAGAATTAATCCAGTACATCACTTTCTTGCGTTGATAGGTACAAGCAATTATTAAACGTTTTGAAAAATTCTCAGGTTAATGTCTATTAACATTGAAACAATTTATTCGAATTTTATTCTACCAATAAAATTTTATTAAATTTTTAATACGTAACACATTTGTTGCACACCAAGCGATCAACTAGTTGTAAGATATTGTAGCATAGTAAATTCATATTTAAAATTTTACAAACGTTTCATTTTTGTTACTCCTTTTGACTTCTGTTATCTATCATTAGTTGTACATACAATGCATGCTATGTAAAGGAATCTAAAAAATATTAAGCTTAAGACTAAGAATTCAAATGCCATCATTAGATTCAACGAAATAGATATAAACCTTTTGACTTCGAAGAGGATCTAGCAAAATATTTGTAACCTACTCCACTTGTGGTACAGGGTACGACAAAGTTTGTATGGAAGTATATAACACTTAAAGAAAAGAAGGCTTAAGAGAGACGTAGCTTTTATTATATGATTTGAATCAGAAACATGAATTTATTTAAATTTATGCTTGTTTTTCCATTTGTCTTTCTGATGTCTGTCTATGCATTTAAATGCTTAACTTATTTTTTAAGATATTTTGATGAAGTTTGGTATTCTGCCGTGTTCCAGCTTAAGGACGAAAACTATTGGAAATGGAAAAATTTGTTATAGGAAAAATTCCATTTTTTAAAATTTTTTGAAATAATGGTATTTACGTATACTAATGTGATATAAAAAATTGGCTTAGT
This sequence comes from Glossina brevipalpis, assembly GCA_000671755.1. Lineage (NCBI taxonomy): Eukaryota > Metazoa > Arthropoda > Insecta > Diptera > Glossinidae > Glossina > Glossina brevipalpis. The sequence goes on from KK351105.1 coordinate 219,490, forward strand.
GTGGGCTAATTTTTTTTTATCCCATTCCATATAACTGTTTCTACGAAAAAATCGATAAAAAAAAATTGTATTTTCCCTACTAAATATGAATTTTTGGAACATTTGGGTGGAAGACGGGGTGCTTCTGTTCTCTCTCTCTCTCACTCTCTCTCTCTCACTCTCTCTCTCACACTCTCCCTCCTACTCTCGCTTTTATTTTCTCTCTCGCTCTCTCTTCCTCTCTTTCTTTCTCTCTCTCTCTCTCTCTCTCTTTCTCAAACCCCTTGCACAAAACTCTTCTCTCATATTCTTCTTCTTATATAGCAAGAAGGCCTAATTTTTAGTAAATTATGGACAAAATTTTGCGAAAATATTCATTTCACATATAAACTTACTCTGCTTATTGTCATCAGACTGGTTTATTTTTCGAACCATATAAGTCTTACTATGAAAAATCAGCGTTTATATAGTAAGATTTCGAATTTTTTTTTTCGGTACTTTAATGAGAAAATATAAGTGAAGAATTGTATTAGGCAAAGTGATATAGGATATTTAATGTTGGCCTTGGCTAATTGTAGGCTTTTAAGTAGTTTTCAGCTTATGTTTTTTTTAACTTCGGCAATGTTTATACACCAAAAGAAATACTCTGCTTAACAGGTAGACCTGGATAATTCGATTCAACTATTCGCCTTGAAACCTTGAATAGAAATTTCTAGGTTAGGCCGTGAACAATGTACGAAGGGTATCGGAGGAGTATTGTATATATATAATAATATACACAGAGACACATGGCACAAAGTATGGGTAAGCGATTATTTCTGAACTTATATCTTAATGATGGCGAAAGAGAAACTTTAAAATTAAGATTTTTTTTCTTAAATATGCTTTTTTAAGTTAATAGATATTATTTCAACGAAAATACCTGCTCAGAGAAATTTGAATAGTTCGGTTCTACTATGTACACTTAATACTATTTATGATGCACATATTTATGCTTTAAGCTTACATTTTACTAATCGGAATTTGATGATTGTACAAGAAAATGAAGTCTCACAAGATCTATAGTATCAACCGTATTTCGCATTTTCATAAATTTCAAATGCTCATCATATATACCAAATCAGCTAATGTTCACATTGCCTTTAAGTAAAATATGTTTCTATGACTTATTTAACTGCAAATAAATTTTCTGTGTAGTTTTTTTTCTCTTTTTTTTTTTTGTTATAGCACAGCAACGTCGGTTGTTCTTCACAATAATTTCCGTATAAAACTTTGATTTTGTTGTTCTTTAACAAACACTCACTTATTTACATACACATACATTGTGCGGAATGTATTTGCATTTATAAAACGTCTTCAAATCACTGTGAATAGACTTTTGTAAATGATTTTTGCTAAAGAACTTTTCACCAACAGCAATGAAAGCAACAAATACGAAAGAAAACTGTTAAACTTTTTACTTTCAGTTTAGCAATAAAACGAAATATGTTTCTTTACGTATGAATGTCTGAATGCATGAAACATACACATATGCTGTCAAATAAAGTTTAATAAAAAAAAAAGCAGCATAAACTCATTCGTAAAGCCAAAGACGATGGAAAATCATCAAGATAAATACAAGACAGAGTGAGAGTGAGAGACAAAGATAGAGAGAAAGGGAAAGAATTTTAATAACGAAAGAAAGAGTTTTTGATTAAATTCTTTTAACGTAAATGTTGTTGAAAATTTGTATAGAAAAGTTTAATAATCCGTAACAAAATTAAATTTGAAAATAATGAAATGCAATACAAAACGAAATAATAACGAAAAATATATCATGTTCCTCCATCAAATTCAACGATTTAATATTCGACATGACAATATGAAGAATTTCCTACATATTGATTGAAATTAGAGAATTTGTTCATCGTTAGGTAGAACTTTTTTCCATCTTTCTAACAGCAAACGATTCCGCATGCAAAAAGGACAATTTGGATTACACATGAATCTGATCTAATTTCATTCGTGCTTAGGTAGACTGTAAAAGATCGAGTGCAACAAGTCTTATTGTTTGAATATCTTTTTGAATCAATTAATGTAATCGTATGAGAAAAATGTATTTACTCTTCTTTCTAAATAAATTAGTGAAAGAAGTAAAAGCTTGGAAAGCTTCTACGATATGAAAGAAAATTAAACTTTAATATTCAATTTGTTTTTACACTTTCTACATATTAAAGAGCTCTATCCGTCCGTTTATATGCAGTAAGTAAATATGTATGAAATGCTTCTTCTTCTTTTACCCTTTTGCACAAATGTATCACTAGAGTTTATAATAATATTATAAATATTCTCGTTCCCTTTCTGATGCACTCTGGTCGCTTTACTGTGTTACATGATATCTTGGCATTATTCACATCTTGAGGTTGTGTATATATTATAAATTTTTTATTGCGATAATATTGATTTTATGCTTGTTATAGCGCAAACACCTGGCTGCAAAGTTGCTTTTTCGCTCTTTTGTATCATAAAGTTTTACTTGTCAAATTACGAAAATGTTATAAAAGTCACTGACATTTGTGGTTACAGCAACGACAACGATATTATTGTTAAGCATTAGTCATTTAATACTGTTAAATACGAATTAAAATACGCTACTCTATATGAAGTTTCTTTTCAAATAAATATCAACTAATACATATTAAAATTTTATTAGAACTGAACATGAGGATGCAACGAATCAATTTAAATTTTTCTTTCATTATTTTCAATAATTTATTGAATTCATTTTACTACAATAAGTCATTTATAATAATATTAAGTTTTAATTTAGTTTTTATTTTTTTTTTTTTTTTCACTTATCATTATTAGTATTAACACTTTTTAGTTGCATAAATAAAAACTTGATTATTACCAAAATCGTCTTTTCTTAGCTTTATTGACGTTGTAAAATATCTGTGTGTGTGAGATATATAACCAATACTTCTTTCCGATTTTTTTTTTAAATTCATTTTAAGTTGTGTACTGTCATCCTATTTGATCATTTTATAAAACCGACTCAATTGATGTGTATAACCCCCTATGCATTAGTGGTGTTATATGTGACCCGTTTGGGAGAAGTCGCCAAAATATATAAAACGTGCATTAAAAAAAAAACAAAACAAAAAGAAAAACGTTTGCGTTTTTTATGTATTTACTTGAGATGATGGGCTCCTAAGACTCTCCAAAAGTCGAGTCTCTCTTTCTTTCTTATTTCTTGCGTCTATCTCCGCTCCATCACCTTCCTTTCCTTCCCTTTCTCATTCGAAATACAAAAAAAAAAAAATCAAGCATTTTATCGCGAATCGCGTCGACAATCGTCCTAGGTATAGAAATTCTAGAAATGAAATTTATATTCATTTTATTAAAATAATTTGAAAAATGAACAATTTTTTTTAATTGTCATCTTGTTATTCATTCTTTCAAGTTTCAAAAGTTTAAATTTCAATACTTTGAAAATTATTTCGAAAAACCGCAAAAACCACAAACTCTACTTCTTGTTGATTTACTGTTGATGACGATGATGATGGTGATGATGACAATGATGATGATAATGTAGGCAGGCTTCCTTCTGGACGATATCAATTTTCTTTTAAATATTGTTTATATGAAATGAACTTCAATCAATAACCCATTGACCGGAAAGTATTCTGAAACCCAAACTATCCACAACTTGTATTTTGTTTTCCTTAAAAGATATTTATATGTTTACGTTAACGGTTAACTCTCAACCAATATTTTACCACATAGCTGACCACATGTTGGAAAAGGTGGAAAAATTGGAAAAAAGTCCTTCATCGATTATATTCGAAATGGATGCTCTGACTGTAAATTTGTATATATGCGTAATAGTGAAAATAATTGCATTCTTTTTTTTTTTTTTTTTTTTTTTTGAAGTGAACACTCCAATTGAGAAGAATTTTTGATATGAATCTATTGCAAGAGGATTTTAATATTTGATGAGCGGATGAATCAGAAAACCCTTTTATATAACTTTTAAGTCGGTCTATTTAATTGTGATTTTTAAGTTTCTTTTTCTCGGTAAATCAACAAATCAAATTTAATTAAGATTTTGTATATTCTTGATCACTTGGGGGCTAGAATATATGTAATATTTGAGGACGTAAGTGCGATCGGTAATACTTAAGATAGATTCAGTTCTAATTATAACGATTAATTTAGAATCATTATATGAATCAATTTAAGGTTGCTTGCTTGTCTGTCCACCTGTCTGTCTGTCTGTCCGTCTATTTGTCCGTCCTCCTATCTATCTGTCCGCCTATCTGTCTGTCCGCCAGTCCATTAATCCGCGCGTCTGTTTGTCGTTGCATCCGTCTATCTGTTCATATAGCTTGATCTGTTTTGGGCCAACGACGAATCCTATTAGAAATGAATTGCATTGGACCATTTTTTCTCCGACGAATTCCAAAAATAATGCTATTTCAGTATATTAAACTTGTTGTGTACATAGCATAAGATACAAATCAGACATAGTGTAGCTAGCATAGCGTGCAAAGCAGTGGTACAAGTAATAAAGTTAATGGCATACTTCAAAGTGTCTAATATGTCATTTGTAAAATGAATCGTACAATTGAAAAGGAACGACACAATTGAAAAATATACCCTAAATTGAAATCTGTTTCTTCTTCAAGAAGCAAACTTTCTTTACAATTAGTTGTGAAAAAATATGAAATGAGAGGACCAATTTTTTGAACACGGTCTCTTATAGTGTTTCTTAGGAAAAGTCATCTCCGTATATAAGGATTAACATGAAAAGTAAGTCTTTACACAGAAACCACATATTAATTTGAATATTTTATCATGAAAAATTGTATTGAAAAATTACAGCAAATGAAGTAGGGGGTTGTTTATTAAATGGTCGAACTGCTTCGATTACAATACTTTTACTTGTTTTATGTTGTATATATGAAAAAATAAAAACTAAAATTTTATTTTAAATAAGTGATAACTTTTTATTTAATAATAATGTTTCCTTTCATCTTTAATTTGATATTGTTGCTCATCATTACCTAAAGCATTGCTTGTTATGACTCTAAATTTTGTTTATATTTATTTTATTTTTGTCGCGCACAAGTTTTCAATTATTAGATGTTTTAAATTATGTAAACAGTGCGGTGTATATACGTACACCGCACTGTTCATTTATGCTGGATTCTTTGTTGTTCTGTTTGTTATTGCGGTTAATTAATATATTTAAAAAAAAAAAAAAATTATAATAAAATTAATTTAGTTTGTCTGCATAATTCATATTTTATTACTACTTAGATATTGCGGTTGGAACCAAAACTAGTGCTCGCTTTTCTATGCACATGAATAAATAAATAAATTTCCTGACCCGCTTCAATACAATCAACAGTTTATTGTACATAGACTGCGTATTGTCAGGATGAAATCTGCCTTACAGTTCCGAAAAGGGTTTTCAGTGAAAGTCATAGGTCAACTTTCAAAAAAAAGAAAAAAAACAGCTAATCGATAACAAGAAAGCAAGAAAAAAATTTTAATTTAGAAATACATTTTTATAAGAAAAAAACATTAAAATTACAATGAAATTTTCAAAATGTTAATGTCATTTACAAGTGTCACCAAGCCAAAGTGTTGCATACAATTATCTAAAAGAATAATATTACACATAAAAGATTTCATTTGACATAATTTATAATTTTCAAAACAGTACTAGTAGATATCGAAAATGCGAGTAATGCTCCATGGAACTTTCTGATTTGTTACAGACTTACGTAATCGAAACGGATGGAATCTAGGAATGAAAAGTAAAAGATGTAAAAAGGAATATCTAAACTTCTCACGTTAAGTTTTTTCGATTCGAATATTTTCCTAAATTCTTATTTTAAGTTGGTTTTGTTTCAAATTTTCCGATTGAATTGTTTAATGTAAGTAGAGTTAAAAATTTTTAAATTTTTTTGAAAATTTCTAGAATTGCTTTGCTACTGAATGAATTTTTTTTTCTATTTTATATTTATTTTTATTCCGAACGAAACATAAGACTCAAAAAGTTTTTCTACTTTTTGAAACGAAAAATCATTTGAGGAAAACATATACAAACAATTTACCGTTTTTTTTTATCTTCATGAGCTTATGCAAAGTTTATGACAACAGAAATTTGAATTTAATTGAATAAATTTCAAATGCTACTCATGCTCAATTGAATAAAAAACCAAATAAAATGTTTAAAACATGCACTTTTTGTTTTTGTATTTCAAATTTTCTATTCACATAAATTTTCATGGTCATCATCATCAAAATAAAAATGTAGAAGTTCGTTAACTTCATCCTTTTAATTGCAACATTCCGGGAATATTATATTAAAAATTTCTCTTTATATTAACGGAAGATTCAAAAAGAGTTTTTTCTATTCCAGGATACAGGAAGCAAAGATTCATATTTGTTATTTGAAAGTTGAATACAAATAAATGCTCTAAAGATCAAGAATTATTATCACGTAATATCCTTCATTGAGTATAAATTTTCTAGTTCATTAACGAATATGTTGTCGGGAAACTTGTGCTGCTGCCGGGGGAATAAAGAAGCAAAAGAAGTCTGTCTGAGAGACATGATTAAAGTTTCTGTAGAATTCGCCTTAGAGCAGACTTATACTCTAAGTGACAGTTCTTTTTCGAATTGCGACCAAACATTTTATAGTTTGCATTTAATTAACAAACAACAAATTTGTTGTTTTCCTCTTCGAAGAAAGATTGAGAGAGAAACATTGAAAACCCGTCTCAATTCGACGATGAATCTATCAATAAAAGACAAGATAGATTTATTGCAATTTCCCGTACCAGTTGGAAAACACTTTACCGTTAGCTTAAGTTGATCCGTCAAAAACACAACATCGCAGATAGAAAACAACAACAGCGAATGGCGTAAAAAAAATTTTTTGTTTCGCTATTATGCTTTACAACAGAAGTTTCTTCATTTTTTTTCTTTTTGTTTTTGTCATACGCTGAAGGTTATGTACTTAGCAAGTGCTGTTTGTAGAGTGGTCGAACAACAAAGCCTATGCGTTAAGCTAATTGAATGAAAAGGCACTAAAATGAAAAACTTTTTCCCCAAAACGAAAAGTGGAAAAGTTTTCATAAAACTCACCCTGATTCAGTAGTATTTTTCCTTTCAATGAACACAAAACAAACAATAAAAAAAAAAAATAAAAAAATGAATGAATGAAGAGAACGAAAAAAGAAAAAAAAATGGTGAAAAGAATAATTCAACAGAAGAAATATAAAAAATAAAAATTAAATAATCTAAGTAGAATCTCGGTAATGTTAAGGAGTTAAATTGAACTTTCTTGAAATTTCAACAACGTACATGTAACATAAAAATTTTACCTAGAGGAAAAGTATCTTATCTTCATTTGAGTTCACATCAAAAAAAAAAAAAAAAAAAAAAAAAAAAAAAAGAAAAGAAGTACTCTCTCAGGCCGTTTGTAAAAAGCAAACAAAACAAAAATCCCGATGAAACTTTTCTTTGACTTTAGTAATTGAAAAATAATGAATAGTTCTAATAACATGAAATTGAAAACTTTTTCTCTAAATAAGTTTTTTGAGACCTTTATATATAAAATTTGTATACGAATTTAAGATTTTTACTCAAAAGAGAAAGTAAGGTTAGAATAACATTTTCCAACTATTTTCAAAACCTTTATTAATTTACTTTGCCTTATATATATTTTGCGTTCTCCCTATTGTTATTAATTCTGGCAACATGAAAGCAAAATTACGAAACTACTTTAAAGTAACGATATTCGAATCTTTAGAAAGAAATTTATCCAAAATTTTTCCAACTAGAAAAGGATACGAAGAGCCTTAAAAATTCTGTGTGTAATATTGTTCAAATCCTTATTAATATGCCAACTTAAGCAGGTCCATTTTAAGCTTAAATATTCTGCATGTCCAAATATACTTCAAGCCAAAATATTCGTTTGTATTACAGAAATGTGGGAAAAAATAATAACAATAAAAAAAATATTATAAAAAATTTTTAAAAGAACAAAAAAAAGAAAAAGCGAAAAAAAAGAAACAAAATCTGATCCATAAAAACTTAAACTGTTTACTGTTGTTGTTTTTATACAAATTACTAAAAAGTTTAAATTATGCACAAGATGAACTTAAAGAATACATGTATAATAGCATGCAACGGTAACAATGAAAGTAACAAAACCTGCTCTCATCACGAGGCCATTTCTCTTAAGATGCATTGAGAAAAAAGCATTTAATTCAATTGTCTTAAAAAGTATTAAAATCGTTTGTAGTAAAATCATAAAAATGAAAATATTAGAAAATTTACAAATAAGTGTTCACTGGTCATGGAAAAAAATCATTATTATCAGTGCATAGTAGTTTATGAAAAGAAGCGTTAAATTGTTGTCTGCTTTTCCTAGCAATCGACCACGATTTCAGTGTAGATGAGTGGAAAAATTCATCTCATTCTCAAAAAATTTAAAGTTACGTTAAAGCATTTACTGTCCTATTGTTCGCGTATCAAAAATATTCTCTACCGTTCAAAGCCCACTCTACTTCATTCTCTACTCCATTCTCTACTCTATACTCTACACCATTACGCGTAATAAAATTTCAAAAGTTATATTTTGTTATCTCCCCTATATGGGACAGAGTTCAAAATATGTATCACTCTGATCGTTGTAAATTAAGAAAAATTAACTTTCTTGTCGAAGTCTTTATTTATTCTTCTTCAACTGTATTTGCCTTAAAATTACGGTTATATAGGATGGGTGGAGACACCTTCATTCATATCTTTTATAGGATGCATTTCTTATATTTCCGTTTGAATTTCGATTCTTATAAGTTTTTAAAGAAATACAAAAACAAATATAATTCACAAAAAACTAAACAAATTCTTAGCCAGTTAAGCCAGCTAGTTTTTGGTTAATAAAAATTGTCAAACTTTTAGAACACAAAAAACCAAAGGACCAAAAACTGATATATGAAAAACGCTTTATGAGATTTTTTTCCAAAGTCATGAGATACGAAATCTTAAGAAAACCCGTAACAAAGAAGTGTTCCTTTCATTTGGAATTGAATTGATATCTTACAAAGAAAAAGAAAAATACCTCTTACACCTCTGTGACGTCTTTAGAACTTCCAAGATCAATAAAATAATTCCACAATATTCTAATTGGAAGAAATTTATAAAAATAAATTTCTATTGCAGAAGACGTTTTAAGTACATAAAATATTAAAATATTCGTGATAGATTCGTACGAAATTTTCGGTATGAGAATTTTATCAAGTATGTATTATAAAATGTATGCTTTGTAGCATAAACCATTCTGTGAGTTATGAAAATTATTTTAGTTATAATGAAACTCAAGTCATACGCATCCCATCCGGTAAAATTCTAATGTAAAACACAATTGTACGGAGCATAGAAAACACATATTAACACATTGCCTGCAAGTGACACAAGACTTTCTGGTCTTTATACAAACGTTGTGAAATATAAATCCACAAGCCGTCCACCGCAACCGTTAATCAAGTTGAAAACTTACAAGAAAACAGCAATGCAAACGATTTGTTTGAAATTAAAAAGCAGTTTTGTTCTTCGCTTTCAACAAATGTGACATTGATATGCTTATGTTTTAACTGATTTAAAATGATCGAACATTTGAAAGTCGTTCTTTTTTTGTTTTTGTTTTCTTTTGATAAGAGATGAGTACATTTAGTTTTGGAAATTGACAGATTTCCGCAATTGAAACAAGTAGGTATAGTACAGAGAACGTCAAATATTGATGTGAGATTCGACAAAAACACTTGTCAGAAGAAATGCTTTTTCTATACTTAGATAATATTTATTAAAGTGAACAATATTTTCTAAGAAAGGCTTCAATTTCACCATATGAGTTGATTTAGTTTAGTACATTTTTTACGAAGAAAAGTATTTCTTTGTAAAGGAGAACAAAAGTTAAATTTATTCAAAGTATTGTCTATTGACTTGCTAAACAGTCTCCTGACAACAAATTAACTGCATGCTTTGAATAGGGTAACTGATATTTTGGTGGCTGTCTCCAAAAAGATCCATGTTTCGATTATCGTTACAAGAATGGTAGCGTTGCTGAGTAAGACTGTAAATCATCCGTTAAAAATCGTGTTATAAACAAGAAGTAATGTCTGATAAACAAAGTGCAAAAGAAAACATACTTTTGTTTTATGCTGCTAACATTTTCTGAGGGAGTTCTGCCCATATGCCGCAAAATATACCATCGACCATCATATAAACAAGCCACAGTTTATAAGGAAAATAATTAAACCAATTGATCTCTAATAACTCAGCGGTACTCGTATTAAATAATTTACAGCAAAGAAGCAGTTTTCTTTCTTCATCACTCTAGCATTTCCTCCCTGTCAACGAAAGCGTAATCCATTCATATTTCCTACACACACATTTTATATTTAATTATTTAATATTTTCTTTATTGAATTTTCATTAATGGTTTTAGATTTATTACAATTCAAAATTTAGTAAATTTATGAATATTACATGTATTATCGCGCGCGTTAAAATATAAAAACATATGTCACTTGCATAAAATCTTGTATTTTAATGAAACTTTGGAATCGGTTATTAACTTTCATTTAATTTCAAATTGAATTTTTAAATAGAAAAAATACATAAAAGGAAAGATGTAAGGAAAGGAATTAAAACAGATAATGAAATATTAAGAAATCTTTTACTTTAAAAATTTTCATTATTCGATTAAATCCATTAATCGAGTGGGCGTTCAAAGATAATTTTTATTATTTTGATAATGAATTTGCATTAATTGATGAAAATGACTGGATTTTTACGATAGTTATCATTAAAAGTGAATGCAAATTATAGGCAAGAACATTAACATTAATATTCGTTTATGCATGCGGCATGGTAGTGAGTTGTTAGAAGCAAGATTGACATAAATGATTTGCACGATTGTAAAATTTCTTATGAAAATGTAATTTAGAGTTCTTAACAAAAATATTTATGGCCTGTTCGTGATATTTTAGTCTTTCACATCTCATGTGCTCGTCTATACGGGAAATGAATTTAGTTATCAACTTTTTCTTTTTAACTAAAAAAGCATGTGCTTTCATCTATTCTATATCGAAAAGCCTCAAGCTCTTATGTGTATATATTATATATATACAACGACCCAAGCTTTAAATGCTATAAATATATATATATATATATATTCATAAATATATATTCATAAATATACGTATATCCATATATATATATATATAAAGAATAAAAGTATATGTTCATAAAGGCTTGTGTTGTTTGGAGAAGATCGAATTCCTTACACATCGCTAGGTTTCAGATATTTTTACGTAAAACTGAAAGGGGCCATATTTGGAGAATACGACAGTTACGACCGCAATTCGAACTTTAGTTTATGCAATTTCTCCATCAATAAGACGTCGACTTTTGTTCTTTTGTGAAGAAGAGTTCTTCTGTACCCAATTGAAGAACAGCTTTCTCAAGTCAAAATTTCCATGCATAATAGTAAATACGGTGCCGTTTGATATCTTAGAATGTTAACCATCTTCTGCAACTTCACTTTTCGATTATCGTAGAAAGTTGTTAGTTTTTTTATACCCAACAACAAAGGTACGTTCATTCTGTCATTTTGTCTGTAATGCCCAGAAGCAAACTTTCGAAGATCCCACAAAGTACATATATTTTTGATCAGTATCAAATTTAGAATCAATTTAAGCGTATCCGTCTGTCCGCCCGTTTGATTTTCCGTCTGTCCGTGCGCCTGTTTGCTTTTTCGTTTGTCCGTCCGTACGTCCGTCCGTTCGCCTGTCTGTCCGTCCGTCTGTCCGTCCGTCTGTCCGTC
>KK351105.1:231365-249732 GCA_000671755.1 Glossina brevipalpis
TTTGTACGTCTGCCCGTCCGTGTATTCGTCTGGTCGTTCATCCGTGCCAACATCATCGACTCAAAATTAAACAATAATTTTATTTTAAAAAATTTCTATAATATTTAATCTCCCTATGTGGCTCAACAACCTAGATCTTCTTAACAAATCAAAGATATGAGATTGAATTCCCGTATATAGTTTTTGATTTCCATTTTGCTAATGATATCTAAAATTTGAACCCGCTAAGAAATTTTTATTCAAAGTTTTTATTTGATTTAAAGGTTTGAGATTAACTTTCCTTATTCATTTCGTCAGATTATCTTCTTCTTTACAATCCCACTATATGGATATAAAATAGAAAAGCTGGGAGAGTAACATAGTATAGTGTCGTTATTCTACGTTAAGCTTGCCAACCGACACAAAGTAGCGATTTATTTTGTTCTTAACAATCCCCTTAAAATAGGTTTCAAATAAAAGTGTTTGGAGAATAGAATAGCAATTCATTAATAAGCAAAATAAAAATTATATAAAACAAAACTTTTAAAATTAACTTTCAAGTAAACAACTGAAACGAAAAACTGAAAATAGTTTTTCTCCTAATCACTTATACATAACTATGTATAAAAACGTGTTGCGTTAAAAAGAAAATCGAATTTTTTACACAATAAAATTTTAAAAGTCCTAAGATTTTATGTTTAATCGATATTATATTTGAAACGGCTAGGACTACAATTCGATCTAAAGTTCACGCAATTGTTCCATTAGTAAAATCTTCATGTTTTTGATACAATGTAAGTAAAAATGACATCCATTTGTGGAAAACAGGCTTCTCATGCGAAAATGTTCATACAGTACAGCGATGCCTTTTGATATCTTGAAGATGTCTCTTGCAACTCCACTATGAAGATAAATTTTCAGGATTTGCTTTATGTATTCTTGTTTAAGCACTTTCTTGGACGCCCACTGCGTTCGATTTCCGCACAATCTTGTTTAAAATCAACAAAGCACCGACAAATCACTGCTTCCGACAAAAAACGGTTGTCAAAAGAAGTCAATGATGGTGAGTTTAAATGATATATTTTCCCATCAAAAAGTAACGTTTACTTAGCAGTTACATGTTTATAAACTTTTATATATCTATATTATATAGAATTATGAAAAAGTTTCTGCTAATTTTCAAGTAAAATTGAACTTTTATTTAAAAAAAAAAAAAAGAAAATAGTTCGAAAAAGTTTCATTAAAATTTTGCTCATTGTCGCCGTCTATTTCTATCATCTTCCAATCTGAATATGAACTCCGTACATACATAACAACGAATTTTTTAAGGCTATACAAAAAAAGTTCTATTTCATAAGTATCGTCTGTAGAATCGAATCGAATTCATTCAGAAATAAAACAAGAATTTCATCGGATGAAATTCAGCTTTTGGCGTAATTGTGTTGCATCTTCATATACATGCTTTCAATTTACAAAACCAAAATTAAAAATCCGAAACCCTCAGCTTAGACTTAGTCCAAAATACTTTCAGTTTGCTGTGATGGATGAGGAAGTAATGGTTATAAAAAAAACTTTGCAATTATTCTGTTCTATCGTAAATCTAGTTTCGACGTATATCCAAATTTGTTTTAAATTCAGAAATTATGTCTAAATCTTAAAGTCTCTGCAAATCTCTTCAAAGATAGTGCTGCGAATGTCATGCCCCGAATCAGTATTTTTAAGGTCGAAAAATCACTCATTGTACTAAAATCGAATAAATCCGTTTGAAATTAATCCAAAGAGAGTTAAAATACGTTCCAAGTAAACGTCTGAAATATATTTTGTTATAGATCCATTTTTTTCCTTTTGTGCTAACGTAACGTAGCACATGAGCAAAACGTAATTTGCTATTTTCGCTTAAAAATATTAATTTTGCACAAAAATTACTTTAAATAATTGGAAGATCTGAATTTATATTTTAATTAATATTGTTTCAGGACGTATTCGGATAACTGTCAGTTAATTATATGATTATAAAAATATTATTGTTTTAGTACCTGACCGTTTTTATTGCATTCACACAATATTGTAATGGCTTTCTGACGAGTGTTTCTGAGTGCTACGTAAAAAATGACAGTATTGATATATCCGCAAGCACATCCGAAGAGTTCATATGTGATGTACATTATGAGATAGAAAAGAGAAACATGCTGGATGCCGGTCATCGAGGTAGTAAAGAGTTCGTTATGATGAAATAAAATATAGGAAAAGCTTCTTAATATGCTTATAACTAAAGGAAGGTTAAGCTTCTCTCATATATGTATATATATTATAATAACGCATATGTGTACACGTTGCGTATTCAGTTTACTTGACTACATTACATTAAATTGGAATGACTTGTTGTTGTATATAAGGTTCGACTAAGAAAACTAATCTAAAATCAGATCAATATTCCTTTCGGCATAGAGAGGTTTAATGGGCAAAAATGTACAAACAAATATTATCATGTATGAGAAAGTCTCTAATTTAAGATTCTAGAGAGACAAATGAGATTTTCGAGAAAAATAATGCGCACATACACACTGCAACTCATCAAAGTTTTGATTAATGTTTCTCAGAAATTCTTCTTGTTGTTGTCATTTTGTTAGATAAGCTGATAGCTTGTACAGATAGAGTAAATGTTTGTTTTCAATTTGACTTTTAAGGCAACACATGCATGTCAATCATGCATAGAGAAAATGTTTTGACAGAATTTTCTTGAAAAACACCGGACAGCAACAGCATTGCTTTTATATATATATATATATTGTATATATGTATATACATATATATATACATATCTTGAAATTAAAATCTTAACGAAATATATTGTGTAGATTAAATGGAAAAATAAGAGAATGGCTTAAGTTGAAGTTTTTAAGACTTACAGAACGATAGTTTCGTGCTAGGGCTTCTTATAAACAAAAACTTTTGATTTATAGGAAAAGTATCGAAACGATTTGCTTTAATTAAAGTAAAAATGATTAAAGTCAAAACGAAGAAAGTTTAATATTATCTTAAAGAAGAACAAGAAATCTATGCAATCCTTGTTGTGAATATTAGATGGTTACCAGAGATATGGTTTACAAAATTATTTAAATTATTTGTAATTTATATAAGTTAATTAATAAAATGAATTCTAATAAAATTGAGTAATTAAAGAAAGTTACTTTAAATTTAAAAAAAAAAACAATAAATGAAAATAAATAAATAAATGAAAACTTAGCCATAGTATATAGCGTGCCACATTAGGATCATTATTATCTTATGCTCTTTTCAGGCTACGTGTGTTTTTAGATCAATATCAACTAACAGATGTCGCAAGTTAAACTTGGTAATATTTTCAATATTTAATCGTGTTTATCTTAATTTCACAGTCATTGTACTTGACAAGTTACCTTCATAATTTAATTTGATCGAAAAAATTTATACACACACACAAATAAGCGCGGCCAGTTTCAGATTTTTCTGTGATATATACACCTTTATGACTTGCAACAATAAACGATAAACGAAGCTACGAATAAATGGACGAAACTAACTGAATCGACACAGAATTTTGTGAAATAATCATAATCCATAATGGACAAAATAGTAGATATCTCCCCAATGCTTGAACTAAAAATACATTAGGCTTTTCTCTATAAATGTATCGAAAAAAAATGTTTGCTATAAGCTGCTGAATCGGATGAAACATTTAATAGATGATTTCGATTTGAATCGCGTATTACTCGGAAACCGACCAGAATGGTAAAGGAGATACAAATGAGTGATATTGCAACACAACAATGTTCGGTGGCTTCACACTTCCATCGTCTGGGACACCATCAAAACGCTGAGATTGGAATGACTATAGCATGTGCTGTACTCGCCAGATCTGAGCCTTCCCAATGATCATTTGTTCCATTCGAGGGCGCTTCTTTTGATTGGACTACTCTTATTATTATTATTATTATTTCAAATATTTATTACAAATATTTCATTACAAATTACAAATATTTAATAAAATAAAGTAAAAAAATGAAAAAATTATTAACTAATCAAAAAAAATTTTTGAATACACTTATATACATATGAAGTCCGTAACGCGGCCAGTAAGTTTATACTTTTTACAATGCCTATTTTTTTTGTTATGAACACGGCGCACTTGTCTATTAAACCAAGCTGGGCCTTCATTATGCGTTAAAACACTTCTGCTTGCACAACTAACTGGAACAGCCATGGAAACAGCAGATAAGAGTCCATCATAAAATGCAGATAAAAAAATATCAATATCATGAATGTTTAAATCAAAGAGGATCTTAGAACATCATAGTTTGTTTTATTAAAAAGATACCTAGTGCCAAACACTTGCTGATCACACTTATTAATTTTAAGGAGGAGAGGTATCACTTGCAAAAACTAAATCCAACATTCTGTTCTTAAAATTCTTAATAAAATTAACTTGAAATTGACCTAAATCATAGATACCATCAAAAGAATCCGTAAGTACATCAGTATGAGAATGAGGTAAATAAGATACTAGATCCTCATTTAGTCCCCATGATTTATTAGACATATTAAAATCACCAAGTACAAGTACTTTGTCGCACGATTTTACATGAGAGAAGGCATGTTTTATTAACCTGAGATGTTCCATATATACACCTACGTCAGACAACAGAGGGATATATACGCACACTATAAACACGGAGAATTTCATTAAATCGACTTGTACACATAAAAACTCGGCATCGGATGATGTGACAAGAACAATTTCAGATACCGGTACACAACGATGTACTGCAATCAATACACAACCACCCACTCTAGATACCCTATCATTACGAAAAATTTGAAAATCCGGACAAAGAATTTCTGCGTCATTAATAGCGAGTTTTAACCACCTTTCCGTGAATACTAAGATATTATAACTGCACTGAACTGAACTGAATCAGTAAAAATCTTACGTAATTTGGTATTTAAAACATTTTGGTAGAGAATATTAAGAAAATTTTGTTTTTTGGAATGGTATTTTCTTCCACAGGCAACGTAACAACCTTCCTCTTACGAGGGACAAACTCCCTAACTAGAGAACCATCCGGCCAGAATTTTTTCATCGGAAATTTTGCTGTACAACATGGCCGGTAGAAGAATTTCGAAGAAGCGTAAAATTACTTGACTGAATAATTTTAATGCAAAGTCGCGTATTTGTCTACTGTACGAGCGATACTAAAATGTGTATTTAGTCAGAGATGATATTTGAAATAAACTATTTTTTGTATTTCTTTTAAAGTTTTGAGACCAAAAAAGAAAAAAAAAATAAAATTCTCAAACTTAGTTGACCACTTAGTAGATCAGATTCTATTCTAATAAAATTCTGTATTTTTTTTTATTTTTTAATTTAATTTAAAAATTTCTGCTTCTTATTTATATTAGATTCAAACCATAAAAAACTTTTTTTTTTCTTAATCTTTTTGAGATCATTTCAGTCATTCATGCACTACAAATTATCTTTTGCTTTTTTAATATAACCATACTTAAGTCACTTACGATATCAGTCGTATGTATCTATCGTATATTTACGATATATTATCGCAATATAAGATTTATGAAACTGTCGTGTCTTACTAACGCAATGAAAAAGTTAATACACGTTCGGTTAGTGATACCAAGAAAAAAAAAACAGAAACAAAAACAAAAACAAAGAAAAAGCTAAACATTAAAATTGAAAAGGAAAAGTAATTACTCTTTTGGTAATATTAGAAGCTTTCATGTCTAGGTCGTAACAGTTTTTTGCTTTTTAACAAAATCCTTAAAAATGACTTTAGAGTTTTTTACTCGTTCTACTCGTTTACCACACATGACTTGGCTTTAGTCCAAACAGCAAACTCCAGAAGAAAAAAACACAAGAAGAAAAAGAAATAACACAACGTAACAAACAACAAACAAAGATGAGAAACCAAATAAATTGCCAACAATTTAGAAAAATGTCACTGCACGCAGTCAACGATACTAAAAAATAAGTAAACGAATGACATTCATCTTATAGCGAATCTTGAATACCCATCACATCAAATAAATACTTTTTAACAGAAATTTATTCGGAAATGATTTGTTTTTTTTACTTTTTTCTAAATTATGATGTTTGCATGAGCATTGAGAAGACCAAAGATTGTAGGAGTAATAGCAGTGATGTAAAACTTGGTAAATTTTCAGTTCTCATTTTAGATCTCTTTGCTACAGAATATATTTTTTTAAGTAGATTCAGTCCATATTGTATCTCAAGTTGCTGCATTGACTAAAAAATCTATTTATAAGTTTTGCAATCGACTTAATATCAAAATGTACTAAATTATACGATGAACCTACGGACAAATAGATTCAAATGGTTGAACTAAATTAAACCCAACTTCTTGACAGAAATTATGACAAGAATATACGGTTTGAATCTTTGATAAGTTTAGATAATCACAACTTATACGAAATAGAAGAGAAAAACATTTTTTTTTTTTTTTTGAAATATTGGAAGTTGCAATGTGGGCCGATACAAGTTGCAATGAATTCATAATGAATTCTGAGATTTCTATACAATTTTAAAAATATTTAATCGTCAGTTGCAAACTATTTGTTAATTATCATAATACTTTGAAACCTATACGCATTGGAAATAATAAAAGCATATTATATATCGTATATTTTCGAACTTGATTAAATCATAATATTCCAGCATTGCTATCGAAACTTTCAAAAGCACTAAAACCAGACGGACAATGTTTGGAAAGGCATTGTTATAATTAAATTGAGATATACAAGTAATGTGAAGGCTCTGTCTTAACAAATGCGATGACGAATTTAATATAAGCTTAGGCATCGATCTTGAGTATAAAAATTGAAAAACTTGAAGGAAAGCAGAAAAGTTTAAAGCAACAAAAAATAAAATGAAATGTAACTGCATTGCAAAAGGTAAGTGTGCGCGAATGCATACATATAAAGCTTCTAGCTTAAGAAAACCAAAAATTTTAACATATGCTGTAGAGAGATGTTTCAGTTTTTTTTTTTTTCTTATTTTTTTTTTTGGTTTTTTTTGTTTTTCTCTTCTTTTTTTTTTTCTTATTCTTGTTAAGCCAGCTCAGGCAACTGACAACTGTCACAACTTATGCTGATATGAACTTTATTAAAATTGAAAATATCAGAGAAACAAACATAAACATAGATACTACACACAGATTACGAAAAACACTCAACTTATTCAATCATATCTAATCATGTCATGTATATACAAGATGCACTTGCTTGAAAGAAGAAAAAGAGAGGAAACATTGGATTATGTTTTAAACATGTGCAAGATGTTTAACAAACGGTCTAGGCTGTAAAGGAAACCAAGCAGGAAGCAAGGAAGGAAGGAAGGAAAGAAGCAAGCAAGGAATTGTATGTAAACACAACAGATATGGTATGTGTTACTTATATATATATAGACGTATAAACAATTATTCGTATATGTATTTGTAAGATGCAAAGATAAAACCCTTAGTAATTTGTATTTTGTGACAAGTAATCCTTATGCTTAGTTCTTTATCGAGACATTCCATTATATTGATGCATGCCTCATTAAACAACTACAGTAATAATACGATCTTAAATTTTCAATTTGTATCATGCAAGAAGAAAATGATGATTATCTTCTTCATACATTATATCCAAGTTTGCTTGCATTGTCATTGTTTATGTCTAGCGTTAATAGCTTGAAAATTCATTTTCATTATACATATCTAAGTAACTGATAAAAAATTTATTTTCAATTGTGATGCAATATAAATGCAAATGTTAAATGTAAGTAATCATAGCAAGCAATTTATTAAAACCTCTTCTATTTGTATTGTCTGCTAAGATAATTAAGCAAAACACATATAAATTAAAAACAAAATTAATAAACTTAATTAAAGGCATGAATTTAAATGTCAAAACCAAAAAAAAAAAAAAATAAAAAAAGATTTGAACGATCATTGCAATCCCCCTAAGAGTTAATGACAGAATTTTTAATTAAACAATTATTGAGAAAATGAAAAGCTATAAATATGAAAATAAATTTTTGATAACTTCAATTTTTATAAGCACTACATAGAGAAACACGTCTCTGACAGATGGTAGTAGGAATTGTGGTAAAATGATTCGTCACAATTTATAAATAGTAGCTAAGTAAAAATTCTCATTTTTTTTTTTAGTTAATTTTATAATTATTAGACATAAATACATTTAAAAGTATGCAACAAAATGTTTTTTATATGCGTCTAAATGTATGTAATGAAAAAACAGCATTCGAACCTAATATGCTTTACATTATACGGTAGGGTTGTAAAGTGTAACTTTTAACAATCAAATTTTTTCTGTTGTTTGATATAATTTATGAACTGAGTATTGAAGTTACATCGCACGATACCTTTGTCTGATCTGACTTTTTTCGGAGTTCTTATAAGTAGATAGATTCAAGTCTTTTGGGCAAAATACCTCGAAAATTATTCGAAGCGAAAATCCCTTACTGCAAAAATTCATGGACAGACATCAAACAGACGGAGGGACACATGAAGTTAAACCGATCGGTATAATGAAAATTGTGCTCTTCTCGGCGATACATAAACCCGCAGAAACTTAATATACTTCCTGGCATAGGGTATAAAAAAATTTCCATTTTTTAATATATACAAAAAAAAAAAGAAAAAAATATTGAAAATAGTATTTTGGCGTACAAAAATTTATGCAAATAAAAAGTTTGAATGTAATAGAAACATCTTTTTGATATTTTTTCCACGTAAACCATGGTAGGTTTTTTTATGGCAACAAAAATTAATTTTTAGTATTTTATAATTATAATTAGTCCAAAATAATAATAATAATGCGGCCTAACCTTTTCGATGTCAGAAAATTATAATTTATGATATTTCATTAGAAAAATAAATAAATAATTTGCGTTAGACGAAGTGACGTAGCGTATTCCATGTTCAGCCTCGCCCTGACTTTAGGGTTTTAACTTTTTTATTGATACATTATTGTTACATTAATTAAAATAGTTATTTCGATTTCAGAAAAACTTTTTTATGAATACCTCTTCCTAACTATTTGCCTCAAGAACATTTCGCTTACAATATTCCAAGGATAATGAAATTATTTCCGCATTACATTAAATACTGCATTTTACCACAATTTAATCATTATGAAATAAGTTCGTAGGCGTTTGCTATATAGTCTAGAGATTTATATTTAATTATTTTATATCATGTACTTTTGGGATGTCTCGATAATTTTTTTAAATTTTATAAAATTGAATTTTTGTGTTTTTTTTTTCTTTTTAGAACGAATACATAATGAAATATTACTTACGCAACTTTAAAGACGTGAGTTTCTAAGCTTAAAGTGTTTCGTTAGGAGATAGTTATTCATATGATTTATTTTGATCATATAATTTTATGTGTCCTCAGAGCCCATAGCTACGAAAAGTGTATTTTTTCTACCATATATTCTCATTAATTTCTATATTCCAGATTTCGATATCTCAAGTTTTCTTTGCATCTCCTATATAATTAAACAAAAATTAAATTTGATATTCGGAACTATATACAAATTTATTTTTGTGTCTTCTTACGATCAGCTTCATTGGTAAAACTAGGTAACAATACGAGATTGTAAGGCGTTTTTTTTTTATTTCAATTCTGCTCTATCTCTCTCTCTCTCTCCCTCTCTATTTATCTATCTATCTATTTTTCGCTCTATTTCTCTTTATTGTAATCGGCTTTTTTATGAAAGGCGTCCTGAATACAACTTAGATTTTTGAAGAGATGGCGCGAAGTACGTGCTCAGTTTAAGTTTTAGGTTTTTACATCAGTTTACGTATTACTTAGCATCGTTTTGTTTACCCTACTATTACTTATAAAAGACTGAAAACCTTCATAAAATTTATGGGAATTATAACTATTCTAAATGTGCGTATATATTAGATGAGAGACGAGTGTTACTTTGCTCTTACTCTTGTTTTATTATACAGCGTTATACAGCAAGCCTTGAAATCTTATATGAAGTGTGGACGTTTAATAATTATTGATGATTGAAGAAATGTAAGAGCAAAGTATTTGTTTACTGTAACAAAACGATGTACATAAGACTTAAGCTTGTTGTGCATATTAATGTAAACAAATGAAAGAGTGTTTTACAACATAAATATATATATATATATATATACATACATATATACGACCATAACTCTACATGAACTCATGTACATGCATACGAAGGTTGTGGTATGTAAAAGTTTTTGTAGTAACTTTCAATCATTTTATATTAATTACTATCTATGTATGTGGAAACTTATAAAACAAATATCCACACATATCGTACGAAATGCGAATTTGCGGTAAGCTAAGCTTTTTATTACGTTTGTAACACGTTACAGTATTCGGTGTGAAAAAACCCACTCATAAGTCGTCTAAGCATCATTGTTGTCTTATATTCATACAATTTTATAATGACATTACTCATACGCCTGAGCGGCCAAATTTTATGAAATTTTTTTGAAGCATATTAGTTTTTAGTATAACGTATATACTGAGCAGCCAATCTATAACATGAAACGGATAGATTTAAATAACAAGGATAGTATAAAAGCTTGGATCGTTTAAGATTTTAATGTTTAAGAAGTGTTTATATAGCTTGGAAACTAGTCACATAGAAGAGACTAGGATAAAATTTATTTTCCATCTTTTAGTCCCCAAAAAACGTTATATTTTATAAAAATAATTTTTTGGTTTTTATTCAATTTTAATTCGCATTCTAATATCAAAATACTTTTATTTAAGGCTCATATCGAGACGATGGTTAAGAAAAAGACAACCTACTACTTTGTGGCAATTGGTAATTGTCTCTATTCTATTATATTCTCATCGGAACTAAAGTTGTATGCAAAATTTCATGATCATGATCGTATATACGCAAGGGTTCAAAATATTGATAACAAATTTTTATGTTTATACGAAAATGAAATAATAGCTTATAATAAATCGATCAGTTTTAACTAATAAATAATGAATGCAATAATCTCAGACTTTCGTGATGAATAAAAATATTTCAAAAAAACTTCTTAACAACTTTAAATGTTAGATATTTTGCTAACAAAATGGAAACGAAAAAGAAACTCGTCAATTTATTAGAAACAAACCATAGGGCAATTGAACTCATGACATTCGATTTAATAGCACGGGCAAATAGCAACTAAGCTAACGGCTTACATATCAAAACCATGATTAAAATATTATAGAATTTTTTTTTTTAACAATTATTGTTATCAATAAATGCAGACTGAAGTTACAAAAGACAGCTGATATCCTAATATCGTCAAAGAGCAGTGTATTCACTATTTTGCGAAAAAGAAGAAAATGCTTAGGCATGACAAAACACTTCTTCAATTATTTACGGCTTTACAGTGTGACAAGTCCATGAATAAAATAGCAAAATTGCATGAATTGAAGTTGGAATTGCTGCACTATTCATCGTATTCTATAGACTTAGTTTAGAACGTCTATTATCTGTTTGTAAAACGTCAAATAAAAAAAAGAATTTAGATCAAGTAATTAGACTATTGCCGAATCTAAAATTTATTATTTAATATTTTAAAGATGTTGACAAATTGTTCTTTTAGAAAAGCATCGAAATGTTAGAGAAACGTCGGACTGAATGTATCATACTTGGAGGAGACGATGTTGAATAAATAAAGTCAAAATTTAATAACTTCTGTATTATACGACTACCTTTTATCTATAACATTAAAGTATAAAATATATTGAGCATTGAATGGGTGGTATTTGTATGTAAGGTGCGCCGTAAGTCAAGTATTGCTTTTTCACTTTTCATATGATATGAACATAAGAGCTTGAGTTATTTGTTTTGCAAATTAATTAACGTACTTATAAAAAGACGTTGCAAAATTTAATTAATTAATACAAAAACATATATTTTCCGTAGATAAGATTAAAATAAAAAAAATGATTCACACAATTCTTTATGTATAAATAACTTATTTTATGTATCACATGCTATTTATTAAATAACTTTAAATATTCTCAACGATTAATTTTTAATATTTATTTTAAAGGCCTTAACAGATGGATATAAATCTCTACTTTTTCTCTCTCATACTATTCAACTGCATATATTACAAAAATATCGCAATTAATTACTTTTCAATCGTTTTGTTTTTTTTTTTTTTCCTTTTTGCTCCAACAACTTGCAAATAGCGGTATAATTATTCTGACATCTCCTTGGTTACCAGTAGCTATACTCTTCTTCATTTGCATATATGATACCAAGTTGATCAGTCATGATTGGCAATGATCTATCCAATTGCCAGTCTGTCTGTCCATACTAAAAGTTCGCAAAATTTTTTATAATGAGATAAATAACCGAAATTCGACGCTTCATTCAATATGAGAGAGGAGATTTTTAAATGAAACCATTTTGTCTATAATCATCTCCGATACGATAAAAAAAATTGAAATAATGTAAAAATGTATTTATTAAGCTTCTATTCACGAAGTATAGAACATTGTTTTTGGTACGGTCTTACTAGGATTTCTACTAGACACTCGTTCGGCTTGTTAATTGTTGAATTTTTGTATAACCTTTTGATAAGATGGGTATTCAAGTTTCGCATTATTAGTTGTTTTTTTTTTTTCTTTTTTTCGATGTGTTCCGATTTTTTTTCATTTCTGACCTGACCTTCTACATTTAGTTACGCAAACAAACTCTTCCAAGCATGCAAAGGATATCAATGGCACATAAAGTAATAGATGAGCACATATTTATGTATGTAAATATGTATGTACATACGAAACTCTTTGCTTACGAGTATTCAGATTCATCCTTGATTTCATAAACTATTCATCTGAGAATTTTGAAGTTAGTAGTTTTACTAATATATTGTGATATTTGCGGTATCTATCATACGGTGTGAACAATTTGATTTATGATCGGCTTAAGGCAAACTAAGCAATCCTCATATGATTTAATGCAACTTGAGTGTAGAAGAGAATGCATAAATTTTTATTTATGTATAGGTATGTATTTTATCTTCATATATTCATCGCTAGAAATAAGAAGTAAAACGAAGTTGCCCTTCGATTTGCAATTACCCAGAGAAGGTGTATTTATAGGGAATAAGTGCAAATTTTTGCATGTACAACTATTTCTTATTCTCTTTATATAGTATAATAGTATTTACATGTCTAATAAAATGAAATTCTTATTATTATTACGGAAAACTTGTTTTTAAAATGCAAAAACTTATAAATTATTTATTGACATTTATTGTACTTCTTCAAGTGGAAATTATTTTTGTACACTTTCACTAATGAAAAACAATTTCCAATTTTATAAAAAGGCACGGTCTCTATTGAATACCCTACACTGCCTGTCCTACTATAAGTTTTCATGTTTCTTTGTCATAAGATATGAAAAATTAGACCCGATTATCACATAATACATTATATAGGAAGGGATCCGAAAAAAATGATTTATATATCATCTAATTCATACTTACCGGCATTATTTTGTATCAAATTTTATAACGATTTACTAAAATTTACGTCGTTTTTCATATAAAGTATTATCTTTCCTTGAAAATATCGTTTTTATAGGAGAGAGCTCAAAAATTGTCCCATCCAATCCAAACTTTATATACCTATTTCATATGGCAAAATAATATTTTCTACCGATTTTATCAAGAAAGACTAAAAATTAAATTTTTTTTTCTATTAAAATTTTCTTCAAAGATGGCTCTATATATAGGAAAATAGTTCCCTCTTTAATCTATGTTTTCCAAGTTCGTTTTTCACCGGTTTTCTTATTGAGAAATATTAAAAATCGTATTATAAAAATTACACTTTTTTCAATTTAGGAAAAAGAGATTTAAAAATGATTCAACTAAATCCATTCAAAGTGTAATAGTACCTGTGAATGATCCTCTAATGCTAATTATGCTTAATTGAGAGGTTTACGAGCTGTAGCACAAACTAGTTGTTATGGATTATAAAAGTGGTGTAGGGAGTAAAATTGAGACAAACATTTTATAAATTGAAAAAAAGATTCTTATAATTTTGTTTTATTCGAATCAATTTTGAATGTATTTAGATTTTTTGAGGTTATATCGTGTGAGATTAGAGGTTTCAACCAATAATCCAAATTTTTTTTTTCACTACAAAATCTTTCTCAATTTTGGCTTAATAGTCAATCTAAGTTAATAAATGAAATTTCTATATATATATATATATATATATATATTTATATATATATATTTATATATATATATATATTTAAGCCAACAATTGAAGTCTTAAACATAGTTTCTTCCATCTCATAAAGATGTACTATTTATTACGCAATTTGCTTGTTGTTTTTAATGAGGAATTGGCAACAACAATGAATGATAATCGCTAAGCATGTTACGCTAGCGGCATACTTTAGGACAATCGTTTTATAGTTTCAATAAAATGATGAAAGAATTTAGTTATTGAAAATGTAATTTAATACGAGGAAACCTTGATATGAAAAGCATTTCTTTTGCCAAAATATTTATTTATTTAATTATGTAAAGTGAATCGAGGTAAGTAGAGAAATATCTTGAAACAAAATTATAAGAATTAAGTAAACACTTGAACACGATTACATCATTCGCGTTTGTTGTCATTTTAATGATGATGATGATGAAGAAAGCTCTCTTTCTTTTTTAAGCATGACCTCAATTTAAAAGCTAATTAATTTTTAAGTTTTTTACTTTTTTCTTATTTTATCTAGCATTTCCTTTGAGGTAATGCAAACAAACGTAAGCCAACTACTAATTATCTAACAATTTTGCTTCTTATAAAATATTTAAAATATTATCTTTACATTCACCTGTAAAACTATGATTTATTATATTCTACAGAACAAAACTAGGCTAACTAGACTTCATTTTAAATAAATGGGTGCCCCCATTAAAGTGAACATATTACGCTCATATATAAGCACTGCAACAGGCCTGAATTATGTAGTAATGGAAACACTAGAATTTTGAAATGAAAACACTTAACTTGTATTTCTATTGCCGGGGAAACAACTACCTCGCCATCGTCATTACACGTAAACACCAAATGTTGCCAGTCTCATCCACATAATTGTCTCAATGATTTATTTTGTTTTCTTATATCTTCTCTCATGTTTATTTGACGATGATAGTAAAGGTAATTTTCGGTTCTTGAGAGATTCTTCTAAATAAATTATATTGTTGGCTATGTGTGTGTGTAAGAAAAGTAAAAACATTTTCCTATTTTGTTGGACAAATAAAGTAAAATTCATATAATTGTTAATATTCGAAATTAAAGAAATATTTTCAAAAATAATTCTATTTTTCATTTTAATATTTACTATAATAATATACGAATAATTCAATAAATTATTTCAATTATTATTGTAAAAATAATAATTACCCCTAATATCCCGTATTTAAACTCATAAACTAAATGTATTACATTATTTAACACCAGTAATTAGGCAATAATGGGCATTTATTATTTATAACTTATGTGTTTATATATAAGTCTCCTAATATTTATACTTTTATTAAGAATGCATTTAAGGTAATTGGTTCTATTAAAGTAGAAAGTATTATTAATAATAATTGTGTAGCAACATTTATCCTGGCTGTGTATTTCATTGTTCGATTTTTAATACATACAAATATTAGTTTTCTGGACCAATTGGAAGTGAATCTGACTCCAGCTATTTTTCATTTAAATTTTATAAAATATTTGATCAATTTTCCCTAATCATTGTAAGGAAAGCATTGAGTTATAATTTCCCACGTTTGAAAAAGGATCAAAAGCATACCTTATAGCATGCCTAGATCTTACACACATTTATAGGGATTTCTGTTAATAAAAAATTTAAAAAAAAAAAGTTTCTTTATTAATTTAACAGATGCTCTAAACTGTCTAAAATGGAAGGATGGGTGCGTAGGGTTTATTCCCTGGAAGATATTTTTTTAATTTTTAATTTTTTCTTCATTTATTTTTTTAAATATGAAGCTCTACCTTAAACGATCCGAGAAGAATAACTGAATACCCGAGTAAGTCTCTGCTGAAAAGGCACAGCCTAAGGTCTTAACTTTTGATTCTTAATTTCTCTAAAGCATTAACCAGAAGTCTTGAGAAAGTGTTCACGTTCATTTGAACACATTCCCAAGAGAAAAAAAAGTACATTAGTGTAGCTTCCTTAAACGGACAAACGAGACATTGTTATCAAAATCTTATTCAAAAGGTAAACAATTTTTTAAAATATAATAATGACTACTATTGCTACGTCCCATTTAAATTATTGTCTGACTAACCATGAAAGTTTCAAAGATAAATTTTAGCGTCCCATCATATGTTAAGCGTATCAAACTTGTCTTGACTGACTTGTCCTTGATTGGAGCAGCAACTCCACCATGTTTTAGCATAAAATATTTGAGTAAGCAGGATGAGAAAGAATATTTAAATGCGGAACGGCCATTTTATGTTCACGAAAAAACAAAACATTAACAAAATTTTCAAAAAGTCGAAATTTTCATTTTTGCTTCTGACGATTTTTCAAAATGTTACGCAGCAGAACTTCTAAAGTTTCCATATTTTCAATTTGTATGTTTTACAAGTATTCTTAAGAGAACGTTCACTAGTCCACGTCATTAGATTTTTTCGAATAACTCGAATTTTGATTAAACATTCAAACATTTCACACAAAGTTCGACATATCCACCAATCCTAGGAAGTATATTAGATGTAGATTAAAGACATATTTTTTCTTTCAATTTAAATTACATTTCGTTCTATTTTGAAATAATTGTCAAAAACGCTTCTTTTTAGACTACCACACAGGAATTATTCTTTAATATTTAAACAAGGGCTTAATAACTTGCTTGAATGTTGTTATTCTATTAAGTTTTGTCGTTTGTTTTTAGACTGCTGCAGTTTTAAAGTTCTCCGTCGTAGATTTTCATTTTTCATTTTTAATAAATCGATTTCGGTCGTGGGATAGGTTACCCCGTGTCGTTACATTTCTAAATCTTAAATATAAAACTCCTTGAAAGCATTCTTTGAAAGCATGACAATATTCGCCATGAATTTATTATCCGTAATCGGTTAACTTCAGTTTTCCTTAACAAAAGTTCTTTCTTTTACTCTATATGGCTTTGACCTTAATCTCAAGACGTACAGTTGTTCACCTCTCGGAGAAATTACAACACCCAGTAGCGTGCGCTCATTTGCAGATAAATAAGAGGGACACTTATCACACTTGAAAGATTTTTTTTGACTTTCATTTCATTTCATTAATTGAAAAGTCAAAAAAAAAAAAATCAAAAATGTCAAATTATATAATCTCGAAAAAGAAAAAACCCGAACA
This sequence comes from Glossina brevipalpis, assembly GCA_000671755.1. Lineage (NCBI taxonomy): Eukaryota > Metazoa > Arthropoda > Insecta > Diptera > Glossinidae > Glossina > Glossina brevipalpis. The sequence goes on from KK351105.1 coordinate 248,802, forward strand.
TTTCTAATTACGACAATTAAAGCAGCAGAATCTGCGGTATATTCCTTATAAAAACGAAATTAATGCTTTTTGGCAACTACTGTCGCCTGAACGACCTTTTTTTAATGTTATATGAGAAGTTTATATCTTATCTTATTTTATCTTACATGAAAAGCTTAAATAATTGAAAAGTATTTGTACATATTTGTAGATATTTAAGTTAACCACATAGGAGTAATGTGAAAATATTCGATCATCTTATGACGACAAAAAAAATATAAAGAAACCAAATTATAATGATTTTTTCAAAATTTTTCCATAATCAAGGAATAAAAGCATTTTGTACGATTTCGGTAAATGTTTGAAGGGTTCACAACCGTAACCTGTTTCATACAACGATTTCATGACTTTCTGCATCATTGCAAAAATTAAGGCTGAAGCCATCTCGTTTGCAATCATAATAAAACTAACTTATGCGTAACTAAACAACTTTTTTGGTTTACTTTTTAACAAGAATATTCTAACTTTTGAAATTATATTTTGGTAATTTTCATCATAAACTTATTTTAAAATTAAATTAGAACCATTACTAAAAAAATTATAAGCGACTGACAGAGAGAGAAAAAGAGAGAGATTTTAAGGAATATTTATACAGGAAATCATTGTTAGATTATTTTATAATTGTTCTAATCATTGAAAATTTGAATGCACCAGGCTGACACATAAATGGCGCTACTAGTATTAAATCCATATGCTTCTTAATTAGGCCTAACCTTCAAAAGACACGTGTATAAATTTGATAGCTATTGCACTATTAGTATGTGAGTTATAGCGTTTTAAGTGAAACAAGGCTTTGGAATCGGTTCATCACGTGCAGTTCAATTGGCTGACTGTCGCTTGGACTCCGGTGTGAAATGATGGAGCCATGTTTCATCCATTGTCACATATCGAC
>KK351105.1:267964-315221 GCA_000671755.1 Glossina brevipalpis
TTTTTTTTTTTTTTTTGTTAAGAAAGCTTAACTTGGCTTAAAATACATCTGATATTTTAATAGCTTTTCTACTCGTTATATAAGAAAAAGAAGTTGTTGTAGTGATAGAGAATAAATAAAATTTTGAATAAAATTTTTTCAACTCAAGCATATATATAAGAGATCTGTGATTTTCTGTTCGCTATTCTTCTGTCCTTTTATTAGCTGTTTCATATTTAGCATATTACTCTGCTTTCTACCCTTATCCATCCATTTTATTTTTCGATTCTATGCCAGCCAGCATCGTCTACTCACTACATAAATACTAGATAAAAGTAGTTTTACAAATAGATTACTTTAGTTACAATTGAAGTTCGTAATTTATGACTTGGTTAAGAAATATTTATTTTATCCATTTCAACTAGACATGAACAATTATGGCCTTTCGATTGTTGAAATGTGTTTCTGTTCAAAACATTTTCTTTTTATACCCACCAACGAAGGTGAAGGGTATATGTTATTTTGTCATTTGGTATGTAACTATCAACAGGAAACTTCGGAGAACCCACAAAGTATATATATTCTTGATCAGCGCCAACTTTAGAATCAATTTAAGCATGTCCATCTGTCCGTTTGTCCGTCTGTGTAATGTCTGTGGTAAACATTCTCCTGGCCGCAAAAATGAAGATATCGGCTTCAACATTGGAAGTTCTTGCACGCATGTTGATATTGAAAATGGACCAAGTCAGTTAAAGGACACACCCACGGTACGATGTAGACTAGGAACACCTTCGCTTTTAGAGCAAAAAAAAAAAAAAAAAAAATTGGAAATTTGTAGTCTATGTGCAAAAATGGAAATGATCGACCAGACCTACTCGATGTAATAGTTTATTGAACTTTAACTTTTTTTTTGTGAAAATGTTTGTAACATTATGAAAAGTGTTTCTAGAACCACATAAAATATATTCTTGACCAATAAGAAATATGGAGTCCACGTAGACGTATCCGTTTGTCCGTCCGTCCATCTATCTGTCTGCTTATCTGTGCAGCGTATATGATAAACATTCTTCTATGTGCACAAATGGAGATATCATTGGAAGTTCTTTTACATACGTCGCTATTGAAAATGGGCAAAATCGATTACAAACCACGCCTACAGTATAGACTGAAAACACGTCTCTTTTCTGTCCGTTGCTCTAGGCGTTTTTCACTGGCTGTGTTCGACGATATTCCATAAAAATAGAAAAAAGTCTGCCACGCCTACCTACTAAAATTGAGTTTTTGTTCTCCTTTTTTAAGATAAGGGCGATGGGTAGAAAAGATTCGGCACAGCCGAATGTAACTTTCTTATTTGTTATGTTTAAAAAGTTTTTCTCCGAAAGGAATTCTGTTTTGCGTCTGCCGCCTATGTGGATCGGGTTCAGCTAACTTTTTGTCTGTTTATTAATTAAAATTAATGATCCATTTAATTTTGAACAAATAACATTATGTTTATTTTAATTATAGTTACTAATACTAAATTGAAGGCTTGCTTGGGATGAATTCAAGTGAACTCATAAACATTATTCGATATTTGCTTGCAGAAGAAGGAGAGCAAAATAAGTGAATCAGCGACTTTGGCTTTCATCTATTAAAACTTTATGGTAGTTCTAAGTTTGTATTAAGAAAAATATTTTATAATCTTGCCCTTTTTTTTTTTAATATAACTTGTCAGGTAGAAGACATCAGAAAGAAGTGGAGAAGGCGACAGAGAGAAAGGGAGAGAGAGAGAGAGAGAGAGAGAGAGAGAGAGAGAGAGAGATGGGACTTGGCCGGAATCCACCGACCAACAAGTGTCATGCCTTTACCGATCAATCATTCAGTACGATTGCGGCGACACGTCAATCGTAATTACTGCACTGGGAACTGGACTCGGGTATGTTGACTTGATAGTCGCACTTATTATCGACAAACGCCGATTTCGGTATATTGCATTAACACGAATAACTTCAATTGAAAGGGCCAATTTTTTGAACATCCCTCCATATAACAGTTTTTATGAAAAGTAAGCTTTCTTTATAGCAAAGTCTTCCAACTTTTAATATTTCAATGCGAATTTTTGTTCATAAAATTAACTGCAGAAAATTTGGATAAGGTGGATCAATTTTTTTTCACCCAATCCCAAATAAGGATGCTTGCGAAAAATAAGACTCTACATGACAGCCAAGTCAAAGTTTTAATTTATGACGAAAATAGGTGAAGAATCTTAAGTTCTTTAACAATAATCTTAGTAATGTTAAGCTTGTCTTACCTTAGTTCACGTTCTGCTTCCCTTCATCTGAAAAATATACTTTTGCATGGAAACAAACTATAATTTTTGGTATTCTCTCACAAAAATAAACTAAGAATTGTATGAAGTCAAGTGGTGTGGGGTATTTAATGGTCAGCTTTGTCCGGCTGTTTTTTTTTTTATTATTTATTTGTTTCACTGTTGTTTTATACTTACCGAATAGATGAAGTGAATGGTTTGTTTTTTTTTTTTTTCTTTTTCTTTTTTTGTATTACAAAGTACATGCGACATATGTGAAAATGTTCCGCCTCGCCTGCTTTATTGCTTTACACATAATTATATATACCAATTGAACCGGATTTGCATAAGAAGCTTTTAAGCGTTTAATAGTGAATCAACAAAATGCTGAGTTAACTGTTATTTTAAATCGATGTTCTTTTTAAGCCACGTACAAATTTTTTATTTATATTTATAAAGCCTATAATTATCTATCCTTTTTTTCGAAGGAGTTTTATAAAGAAAAGTTCGATTTCTAGAAATTACTTATAAATGAAACGTTAAAGTCAACGAACCTAGACCTGTACGCTTAGGAAAAGAACGTGCTTTAACTAAAGCGTAACGCGTTCGAATTACAACTATAAAAGTTGTACTTTGCGTAGGATAAGTTTTTAATGTATTCTAATACATGCTTAATTGGATATATGAGGACCAACTTCTATCTAAATTCCAGAAAGCGTTAGGTAAATGCATTGCAAAACTTCCATATCAAGATTCTTTAAAAAAATTTCAAAAACGATTTTTTCGTTTCCTTTTTTCCGAATACAAAATCAGATCATATAGTACAATTGCAATTAGTGACGTCTCAACCGAATGTGACTAAATTATTTCGAATCTGTTTTTTGGCTATTTCTAGAAATCGAAACCATACACCTAAAGGGTTTAATTCATCCACACCGATCCGAATGTCATTGAAATAAGGCCGATAGATAATCAATGAACTTACTTTCTTCTACAGTCACAATATTCTCCGCATTCCTCATAAACTTTTGTACCTACCATCGAGAAGTTGATGATATATTCATTCTGACGAAAAATTTGTAACATTCAGAAGGAAGTTTCAGAGCAAAGCATGTATGTTCCTTATGATTAGCATCAAATGCGGAGTCGGTCTAAAAATTTCTATCCGTTTGTCTATCCGTTTGAACGTCTATCAATTTGTTTGTTTATGTAGGATCTATGGTAAATGTTCTTCTAACCCCAAAAATGAAGATATCGGCTTCAAATTCTGCAAAATCATTGGAAGCTCTTTCACGCCGGTTGCCATTCAATATGAGGCAAATCGGCCAGAGGATACGTCTATAGTACAAAATAAACGGAGAACAAAAGAAAAAAAAATTGGGTTTTCTCTAATTACTCATAAACTGCAGCAAATAGAGCTATAAAAATTTCCACATATATTCTGTGGACAGTGCTCATATAAAAATGGAAAAATCGGCCTCGCGCACCCAATTTTATAGAGTATTGAAATTTCATTTTTTCATCATAAAAAAAAACGAAGCTCCAGTAACCCCATTAAATATATATGTTCATGATCAATATAAAATTTGGAATTCATTTAGGTATGTCCGTTCGGCCATCTAATCATCTGTATCTCTGCTAATTTGTGTAAAGTTAGTGGTTAACATTCTTCTGGTCGCAAATGTCTTATATATAGGTTTTGAATTTGACAACAACATTAAAAGTTCTTGCACGCAGATTGTCATTGAAAATGGGTTAAATCGATCAAAAAAGATGCCTACAGTGTTACTCATAAACCGCAAAAAACACAATAAAAATTTCCACGTTCTCTAAATTCTCTAAATTCTAAGGAATTCTCGAAAAATTGAAAAAATCAGCCATGCTCACCCAGTATCATAAAGTATTGTGATATAATTGTTTTTTTTTTAAGATGAAGTTGGTGGGTAGTAACAATCACAGTCGTATATACTTTTCATACGTTTTTTTTTTTTTATATGAAGGCGGTGGATGCGGCACGGCCGGTTGTTTTAATTACGCTTATTTGCGTTTTTGTTTAAATCTTTAAGTGAACAAATGGAAAATATGCTCACTTGAGAGCTTCAAAGAACTGATGACTTACAACATTTCATGGGCTAATAAGCTTACAGCATATATCAGTTTTAATTTTAGCTTTAAATTCGATGACACTGATACTAGACTGAAATCAAATGCAAGGGCAGATATAATTCTAATAGAATTATCATCTGCGATTACGTTGTCTCTTAGTTATATAGCGACATATATCATATAATAAATTATATGAAAATCATAACACATTTGCTCACAATTTTTGATAAAAATGATATAGAAATTATGGAAACTTTCACCGTTCACAAACAGCCCAACGTATTTTGTGTATTTTATATTATTTTCAGGTCGAATATTATTAAGATATAATGAAAAAAATTTGCGAGATTGAAAATCTACCAAACAAATATAATTACTTTTCTGAAATGATGTTACTAAGAGGAAAATGAAAGTCCCCTAATGGAGACATAAGAAACTTGTCTTATTCTCAAGGAATACAACTATAAAAACTTAAAAGTAAGCCTAGATTTTTTAGCTCTATGTAACCATAGGTAGGGGATGAAAGTCCTTTTGTATTCCAAAGCCAAGAACATAAACATGCACTCAATCCATAAATTCATTTCAGAGCGTATCCACTATAACAACAGAATACGTTGTGAAGTCTAGAAAATTATTTTTTATTAAACTCTTGAGTCTATGCATCTACCGTTCATTCTAAAGTAAAAAAGAATTCTTCACCGATTTCGTTTTCCAATAAACCTATGCGCGTTTGGAGATTGTAAATAATCCCCATATTTCGTTTCTTAAAAAAAATTACTCGTACTTACTTACTCTTTAAAATTTCAATTAAATTTACTTCAAAAAATCCCTTCTCAGATAATAAAAAAGCAATCAAATGTATCGCCGCCTATCAGAAATCAAACACAAATTAATTAATCATCAGAGTGTAACATAAGAAAATCCTCTACGATTCTAACGATTTTTGAATAATTGAAACTGAATTAGATGATAAAATATATATAAAATATATCTCTGTATATTAGCCGCGCGCGAATCACAAAATCATAAGAAGGGAAAGCTAAGCTTTTTTATGATATTTTCCTAACTTTGAAATTTTCTATTATGACACAAAAATTTGCATACATTGGCACATAAACAATGAAACTCACCGCACGTGCATCACACTGCATCGTAATGTGATATAATCCCATGAGCAAAAGACTCCAGTAGAATGAATAAAAATGTTGACGACGTAACATCATGACGTGGAAATACTTTAAAATATATTTAAACAAAAAAAAATTAAACAAAGTTATTTCACGCACAAATAAAAAATATTTTTAAATTAGTTTTTCAAATATTTTTCTTTTTGTTTTTATTTTTCTAAAACTATTTACACAATTAATTAGTTGATTAATGTTTTTTTTTTATAGTTTATTGTTCTTTTTATGAAGATTGCCAGTAAGAATTTTTTGAATATTATTTACTGTTTTGTTAAAGAATACTCTTAAATGCTTAGCGTTTTTACTATTGATTACCTTACGCTTTCAACAACCGCTTGATTCTGTTTTAAAATCTCAACTAACGTATCCTTAAAAGCAAAAAATTGCACAGAGCTTCTATGTTAATCGAATTCGCCACAGTTACAGCGAATATCTCGCCTTATGTCACACTGCTCTCTTTTCACGTATCTCTTGCTCTCACAATTGCTTGCACTTTGCTTTCTCAGTTCTTTTCTGTTTTAATTTCCCTCCTCCTGCCGCTTATACTAAACATTTTAGTTTTGTTTATATTCACAAACGTTAACATTTTCACAAACACATGTACATCGCATGCGTGTATGTGTACGCGAAATTGTGTTTCTCTCAAGGACACTTGCAATTTTAACGTGCAGTGTGTTTTTTTTTCTTTTAATATTTTATTATTAGTTTCTTTTTTTCTATTTGTTTTTTTTTCTTTCTTCTCTTTTGTTTTCGTTTTTCTTTTCGTCTTACATAGATTTGGTTTTTATTATGTTAATCACACTCAACGTGCTTAAGCTTCTGTAAACTGACATAAAACATACTGTATTGTGGCTATATATTTATACGCACACACACACACACACACACACACACACGCACGCACACTCAGAGTCCACCTAAATAATGTAGCGTGCATAGGTTAGTGTTTTTTGTCCCTATTTTATTGTTGGCATTGGGTTCAAGTTTCTGTCTTATGTTCAGTACACTCATTTAAAACGTTGCTGTAAATGTTATCTACGCAAAGCTGCCATTACCACACAGAAACGTACTACTTAACCAGTCTCTATGGCTTTTTTGAGATAATTAAAAATAAGTGTTTGCTTATATATGTAAAAAGCCAAATATCTGCGGGATCTGTGTACCTTTTGCTTTTTTTTTTTTTATTATTCAAATATCATCGAATTATAAGGATATTTTAGTTTTGTCGTTGCCTTTGAAACGCTCAACAACGGATGCTCCTCATATATTTATATATATACATACCTACCCATCTGTGTAATCGCCTAGAGAAACAACTCAAAACTTTACATTCGGACAAGAACGACTATTAAATCCTCTAAACTTTCGCTTAATGCAGTTCTTCGCCCATTTTCATCGTAAAGTACCAAAAAATTAGATGTTCAAAAAGTAAAAATATTTAATCCAAATTTTATACAATGAGTTTATATATTATTTATATAATAGGTATTCTCAAACAATTTCCATTGTAAAATGCTAATAATTAGTTCATCTCTTGCCAAGTAAAAATTAATTTATATTTATATATTTCATATGGGAGAACGTACAAATATTATTCCATCCCATTCATGTTTTGCATAACCATTTAATACACCAAATCACATTTTTTTATGTTACAACATTTTCATGATAGGGTATTTTACGATGTGCGTATTCATAAAAATGGTCCGATCCAAACCAACCTAATTTTCAATAGCGTTCGTTCTTCTGAGCCGCAGTTTCCCAATGTAACAAATTTCACCAAATTTATCTCGAAAATTGCCACCTGTAGGCTGAAAACAGGGTAAATAGACAGACATCAAATCAACAGACAGTATGACAGACGGACGGATATGTTTCTTATCCAAACGTTACAAATTATTGTAATTACCTTTTATTTCCCAACAACTTCACTTGGTTGTGTTCATTAACAGTAGCGCAAATAAGAAGAAAGTATTCGCCTTAAAGCGAATTTTCTATATTCTACGTTTCTTAAATTCACTACATAGCTTCAAAAAATACATTTAAATACATATATGAAAAATATTTTTTTATTTACGCGTAATACCCAAAAATAAAAAAGGGGGAAGAAGGTTCGGCTCTCTATCCTATTTATTCTGTCCGTAATGTGATTAAAGGTAAACCATTTTATACAATGCTGAGCTCCAGGTGAACTTCGCGAAGTAATGTGATGGATACGTCGAAATTAATTTGAAATTTTACTGTATTTGTTGCGTCTCGTTAAGAGCATTGTCAATGGAGGGATAAGCTCGCCGTAAGTGCAACGATGAGTTTGTATTTCCATTAAGCCGAGACTATGCACACGATGAGACAACCGAGCCAGCAATTGCTGGACAGTGCGGCGAAAACAGGAAAAATATAACATTTAAAGTATTTCTTGCATTATTTTGTTTTCTAATTTCCTTTAAAAAATTTCAAATTGCTATTTATTTAAAAAATTTTGAATTTTTTTTCTTTTTTTTTTTTTGTAACATACCAAATGAAAGACACAAAATTTTAACCAATAAATTTATGAAAAAATTTTCTCATTTCAAGAGAAAGGTAAAAACTATTTTATCTAAAACATTGTTCATCGACAGTTGTAAATCTTTCTAAACTAGAATGCGAATTCCACAAGTCAACAGAACTACTGTTATGGTGAATAGAGCGGAGAAGATAAAATATTAGGAAAGAACGTTAGTGTTGTTAATGAATTTTGCGGAAAAATAAAAATTTCATAATTTAGGACATATTTTTCTTGTTATTCGCTTGAATTGTTGGTATCGTTCTTTAGGGAACTCTTCCTTTATATCCTCATAATTCCTCATAATACGGCATCATTTTACAAAATTAGCATGAATATTGTACCCGTTGATACGGTGTATAGTTTTGATGAATGTGCGATATTTTCCTCACCATTTTCGAATTATTTTTGAATTAGTTGAATCAAAAGTCCTATACGATATTCGCTAATCATTGTTCTTCTTTATTCAAAGTCTACAATGAAAAGAACACCATGTGCCGTAATTTTGCCAGCCGTCTATTACGCTGCTTGTCGTTTTGCACGCCTTTCGGCAGAATCTTTCCAATCAAGTTACATTTCGTTATTGGTATAATAAAATGTATTAATAGTATTTTCGCGACGTCTTATATTTTGTAGTACAGCATGTTTTACCGTTTAATATAAGAGACGGACCAATTTATAAGAAATTTGCAAGAGACGTTGGCAACTTGCATGGCCACAAAGTGAGGGTTTTTGAACATAGGCTAAGAAAGTAGAAAGACATTACATTGTCAGTCCCCGAGATTAAGTCAGAAAAAATATATATTTTTTTTTTTTTTTGCAAAATCCGACTTTATTCATTAATATCGTCTCTTCCAAGAGTAACACAATTAGGCCAATGTTCGTTCGCGTTTCAATGCTTTCTTTATAAAAGGTTTTGTCAGCGCCCGCAAAATGCACTTCAGTGTCCGCAATAACTTTATTATTTGATACGAAAAATTTTTCTTCAGCATTCTTTTAAAATTTGAATCGACCAACAGTTCAAACTTCAGTCTAATAAATTTTTCCCCTATAGCCATAGACCTTTGACGAAGAAGAATAGCTTTTTCTTGCTAAGATTTTCATGCACAATAGCGCATACACTCCCTATCTCTCGGATGTCAACTATCCCTTGCAATTTTATTTGTTTATCTTCAAGAAAAATTTTAGGATTTTTATAATGTTTCTTTCTTGCAGCTAACCAACGAAATCTACGACGAATTCTACAAAGTTATAGATGTCCGTACTTCAGTACATCACCCACAAATTGTTATTATCGACGAAGAGAAAAGTTGTCATAACACTTTCGAAGCCAATGCTGCGTTTAAAAGCATATTTATACGCCACATCACTTATGGTACAGTATACATTAATTTTATATGAAGCTGGAGCCATCTTTTATTATACCAATCGATTTAGAATCATATTCTGAATCGATTTAAGTTTGTCTGTCCGTCTGGCTATCTAATGTATTATCACATTTTTTTACGTTCTTGTGTGGATAGGACGCAACGTTATGAGATATTGTAATGAAATTTAATATACAGAGATCTCTTGGTCCAAAAACCAAGCCCAATTTGAAAACAGTTTTTATATAACAAATATTTTAATTTCTAATATTTTTTGTCTCCTATGAAAATTATGCCGTAACATGCAGTGCAGTATTCTTTCACAAAAATAAATGAAAAATTGTGTTAGCTAAAGTGATGTAGAATATGTAGAGAGTCGGCTTTGCCCCTTCATTTATTTTTTATATCAAAAAACAGTATTTAATCGACACACAAAATGCGGTTTCTATATTACTTTGAACATAATGTATCACTAAACTGTAAAGTAGTAAACAAACTGCTGTAAGTAGTAAACAAATGCGCAAATTTCGCCTGTTTTAAGATTGTTCGCACTTTCCACAAAAGATAGGAATTTTTTTGTTTTCATTTCCGAGAATTATTGACCCATGTTTTACATTTTTTTTACACTCCAGGTATATAAGAGATGTTGTCCGTTTTCACGGAAAGGAGTCATAGTTTGATAAATACCCACAGAGAAGGTAAAGTCATCTCTTCGGGAAAATGATTAAGATTAATTTCCACAAACTAACAACTTCAATCATTTGAATATTTACAAAATTTAAAGAAGAGCTTATCGTAAATACAATTTCTTTATTCAGCATTAAGACTTTAATGATTTCAAAAACGCTGGGATGGAGTCATCATTATAATTATTTCAAATACTAAATAATACTAATCAAAACTTAATAAATAAGTTTCCTCAAAACCAACTGATTAGATAGAGAAAAAATACAACCAATTATCAAATAGACGAATATGTCGTATGAAAGAATTGAAACATCTTCTTATTTAAGGGCGCCCTTAATTTATATGCATTGCGACGTTTTTGGCTGCTTTTTTGTTAAAATTTTTATTCTCCATACACTTCGTTTTACATACTTTTTCTTACTTTTTTTTTTGGCATTTATTTCGAAGAAATTATGTAAAATATTCAAGTAATGAAAATAGACGATGAATTTATGACTAGAATAATTTTCACTTGAATCGTTGACTTTGGCAAGCAACAGCAATTAAAATGTTGTAAATGTTTGTTTTAAAAGCATATTTATTTATAGCTTTTATAAAAGCTTTTTAAAGAAACAAATATTGTCTCAAAAGCAAAATGTCCAAAAAAAAAAGTATTGAAACCAAAGGTAAGACAGAGGATTAGCTGACCGTAAATTTTTATACCCACCATCGAAGGTGAGGGATATTTTCATTTTATCATTTGGTTTCTAACTACCAGAAGGAAACTTCGGACACCTCACAAGGTATATGTATTCTTGATCAGCATCAAATTTAGAATCGAATTAAGCATGTCCGTCTGTCTACCTGTCTTTCTGCTTAATAATGTAACGTCTGTGGTAAACATTCCTTTGGACGCTTTGTAAGATTTTTCACATCCCTTACGATTGGACCAAATCGGTCACAGTCCACGTCGACACTATTAAATAAGCTGAGAGCACGTCTGTTTTTTGGCTGTTTTGCTCAGTCATCATAGACTGCAAAACAAAAATTTCCATGATATTAAATAAAAGTAAATAAAATCTGCCAGGCCCGCCTATTAAATTTTTGCTTTTTTTTTTCTTTTTTTTTTTTTAAGATCAAAGTGATGGGTATAGAAGTTTCGGCACAGCTGTTTATAATTTTCTTATTTGTTATCTTTAATTTTTACTTCCTTTTTATACGAGAACGTAATTAAGAGAGTTTTTTTCACTTTTCAATGGCTATACAGCTGAAATCATCTCACTTAACGATTTCTGGTCGCATTTTGAATTTACAGCGGTAGATCTAGTCCTGATCGACAATTCTAAAAAATTGCTTATCTATATTCAAGAAACCAAAACACTCTAAGTTACAATTTGATAGCAAATATTTATTAATAAATTATAAGCCCTACGTATGTAAAATTTCAAAACACGAATGGCCATAATCAGTTTACAAGTAAACCTAATGCAATAGGTAAAAGAGTTCAACTGACGACGTATAAAAAATATTGAGTTAAAACTGAGTAAAAAAAGTTTTCTATAACTACTTAAAATGTCTATGTAAAGAGAGTTCACAGACCCTAACTCAACAGAATATTTTTATATCTGATACATAACGTGGTGAATATCAAAGATTCACTTCAAAGCGGATATAACTTTCCTATTTGTCTTATTTATTGTTACTTTACAGTTCGTTTCCGTTACCGATCTGGTTATGAGAAAAATCTTCCTTTGAAAAAGAAAAAAAAAAAAAAATTTTAAAAAAAGACATTTTTGTAATTAACCAATACTTAGGATATCGCCCCACATCGATGTCTTATATAAGAAAGATTATAAAATATTATAAACGAGAGAAGCGCAATTGAATTTTTGAAATTTTCGACTGCTTATGTAATTTAAAATTTCTCCTAATCCTAAGCTTAATTAAAAGTAATGTAATATCAAAGATGACATCGTTGCGAATGTTAAAGGAAGTATCTGCTGGTATAAGCGAACAAGCGACAGCACTATGTAACTTAACGAGTAAGTGAATTGCACAAATGCTGAGTGATGATGATGAAATAATGCGAATGAAAAGATAATCAACATTGGCAGCATTTTGTCACAATTGTTTAACTTGCTAAGCACGTTTTTCAACGTGCGCAACGTATTAGCATTGTTGTGTTGCTGCTACTGTTGTTGTCGATATTGTATCTATGTCATTGATAGTTATACACAAACACACACACACAAGGCATGCACACACACACACACTTACACATCAAATAATAACAAGAAAAATGAGTTAAAACAAAAGATCAACACAGAAAAAAATTTATATTACCGCTCCAAACAAGACAACAAGTGAAGTAAAGATAAGTAAAAATTTTGTGTACACAAAACTTAAAAAGAAGATGAATTACAACAATTCGTCCAACACAAGAGAAGGTTTAAGTTAAATAAATGACGGACAACACAAATTGATTGCCAACCATCAACTAGTATCAGAACAATGCCAGTAAGAGAGGACCAGATTGATTTTACAAACAAAAAGCAGACAAAATAAGATTCTGAAGCGTAGCTAAAATCAGTTTATATTACATATTAAATACAAAAACAATCACACACAAATATACGCAAACACTTCAACGATAAGTTAAGAATATGATTTGATGATAAAATACTTAGACGGAGATTTTCATAGAATTTCTACAACAATGTAAACATTAGTTAAAGCCTTCATATTGAAAAGACCTAGACGCGGTAATAAATAAAATATTCGTTTTGTAAATATATATATATATATATAAATCTGGACTCTTTTAATTAAGACCGGTTTCCTTAACGACGATCGACTTTATGCTACACTCAAAAAAGTTGAACTAGTGTTAGCATAGAATTGAATTTGTTACGCAGTATTTGAGATAACTTCTTGTATGTTTTCCATTCGTTCTGTCTGTCTTTCTAGTAAAAGCTTGTCCCTTTAGTTTAGTGCAATAAGCAGCACAGTATATATATACATATCTCCGAAATTATTATTTTTCTTTTAATTAAAAGCAGAATTTAATTGTGTTGTAAAAGTTGTAAAAAGCGAAAGGCTCTACGTTATTAACAAATAAATAGATGAGTTGTTAAAAACTGCCACTAGCAAGTTAGAACAAATGCGTTCAAACCCTATTGCGGTAGAGTTCATAAAAAGATCAACAAAGGCGTACATGTTGAATCATATGTTGTAAATTTATTTACATATATATGAAGACAGAAAACACAGGTTTTTATCTTCATAAAAACGGTTATAGGAGAAGTGATTCAAAAAATGATCAAATTCAATACAAATTTTCTATACTTATTGTCGTGAACTATTGCGAGATTGCAATTTTTTTCATGTAAAGACTTTCTTTTAAATGAGATGTTATAAAGCGAACGATTGTAAAAATGGTCCGATCAAATCCATTTCTAATAGCATTCGTCCTTGGGCCAAAACACGTTAGTGTACCAAATTTCTCCAAAATAATTAAATTGAACACAAGAATACATGGATAGATAACAGACAAACAAATGGATGGATGGACGGACGGATGTTCAAATCAATTCAGAAAATGTTTCTGAATTGATAGATACAATAATAGTTGTATCCGGGTGTTAAATACATACTGAGAAACTTACTATACTTTGTACCATAAGTGATGTAAGATATAAATATTAAATTAAATCAACAAAAAATTGTAATTTCAGTGAAATTACGTTGAAATCTAGTTTATTAAAAACCAAAAAATAAAGTTTATCTCTTTGTTTTTGTGTGCAAATTAATTCTCGATAATTTAGCATTGGTCGTCAATGTGCTCGCACATGAAGCGTATATCATTTAGATGAAATTGTCGTAGGAAAAATTCAGAAACATAAGTTGCTTAACTTTTTTGTTTTAAATTTTTTTTTAATTTTCTTTGTACTTCATTATGCATCATACGCGTACGTTTATTGATCGAAATTAATGTTTTAATAATTCGTATGCATATTGCATTTCAATTAATTTATCATAAACAAGGACGGATCTGGAAATGCTTTCAAAGAAAGCCGAGCTGCTAGCAGACTTTTTTTTCGTTCAACACATCCACTTTGTTATTATCCAAACATTAAACTTTAGCATTAATAATGATGGAAAACAGACGGACGATGATGTAATGATTATTGTAATCATTAATTTACAAATAAATTAAATTTGGAACCTAATATTAGATGAACTGCTAGGATATATGAATAAACATTTACATTCTCTAAAGCAAGAAATATTTCTAATCTGGTGGAGAATTTTGGATTCCTTAGTTGCATACCATACATAGATCCATATTGGCTTGAGAATATATACATATATATATATATATACATATCAAGTTTATTCTAATATCACGCGATTAAATCGTGCCTATGATGCATACTATGAAATTTACAATTAATTAAATTCAAGAAATGCGTTCTTTATGCAAATCGCATTAAGAGAAACAAAGATTAATTTGGATTTTTTGCTTCTTAAATTTTCTTGATACATTATCCAACTATTCTTTGAGATTCGTTCTGGCAATATCTAGATTGGCGTCAAAAACAATAGCAGCAATGTCCTTAGCAAATGTATCATGTAAGTAAGGTAAATCACAGGTCAACAGCAGTAGCGCTATTGTACTAGAGCAAGTATGCTGTCTTGCGGCGCTCTAGTGTTAATTTTCTTAAGGTCATAAAATTCGTTATTTTCCTTAATTTCCTTTCTTTAATATAGTAGTAGTGAGTTTCTAGACAAGGCCGAATAAAATAAGAAAAGTAAAAGAAGAGATCGTTCAGTACGCGTTACATTTTAACAAATACTTTTGATATCAGCGGCCGTGTTTTGTGTTTTGTATTTTTACCTTAACACTAATTCTGAATGTATGCTTATACTATTATTATTGGCAAGTCAACACTTTCTTCATTGAAAATTTTGTGAGTATCGTGGTTAATATTTTAATTTGTCTAAAAAAGCTTCCTCTTTGTTTTAAATTACGGGTTTTATAATTAAACTTATTTTGAAGTGGAAGCAATAAATGAATTCGAAATAAATATAATTTTGTTAGCTTAACTTTTTTTCTTTTAATAAAAGTAACGGATGAGGTTAACAAACAAAAAAAATGTAAAGCTTGGCAAATATGATCTGAATTCATTCTAATGGATTACGCTTTGAAATCTATTGAGTTCATCCGATCAGCTAATTGAATAAAAATTCAAACGATTTTCATATATTTTCCTTAAATGGTAAATGTTCTTCATATGTTATTGCTTCGCTTTTCATGCTTTCTCATAAATGATTCAAAAGCAGGTGAGGTTGATGTAATCGAAACTTTTGGTAAACATTATCATGTTAAAAATTATAACTGCAACCAGAAAAAAGAAGAAAAAGAAAAAATTGAAGCAATCGTTCATTTGAAGTTTTTTAAACCCACCACGTTTTTTAAAGTTCTTTGTGCTGCAATTGTTTACTGAAATAAACGCAAAAGCTATTTTACTTTTTATATATTTCTTTTTTTTTTTTTTCTTTTTTTGATTTTTTATTTTCTCTATTTTCTATTTCAACCATCATGTAAACCTTTTTTTTTTTTTTTAGGTTCATCATCATTATCAACATCCCTAACATTACTAAAATAAGCAACTTTTAAAACATTATCAGCCCGTAGAGCACGTTTTGCGGTTTTTTAGTTGGTTTCTTTTATTTAAAAACTTTTCATAGCATGCTTTTTAAAGGTTTATTACAAAATGAAAAGTTTATTGTAGAGAAGCTAGAGAAAAGAAAACAAAAATAAAATAAAAGAAATGAGAATATTTACCAAAAATCTCTTTTCCTTAATATTTTGTGAAAGTTGCTTGTTTTCTTTTTCAACTACTGTCTGTTCAACTATGTTTTGAAATCTAAAAAGAGAATTATACATCAACTGAAAAGTCTCGAGACTAATTTGAATACTATTTCCATCCAACACTAAATACAATTTTCGAAAAATTAGCGAAATTTCGCATTCATATATTATTGAGGTTCCTTGCATTAGTGTAACGCCTTAGGATATTTTTTTTTCTAGAATATTTTAAAAGACAAAAAAAATAAATTAGTTGTTTCGAATTGACTAAAATCATTTATAGCCATTGAAACATCCAGTATTCTCCACATTCCTAACGTACTATTTAGGCTTAAACTCTAGCAAATTAGAAAAACATTCCGTAAACTGAATAACCGTTAAATGGTAAAGAGAATAAAAATAACTAATAACCTAAAAAAGTCGTGGCTGAGTTTTCCATTTTTTAAGGAATACCATGAAAAATGTAGCTTTGTATCTATTGCAGTTAACAAATAGTAAGCAAAATACGCAGAAAGGGGAGATATTTTTAGTATATATTATATTGCAGGTGTCTCCTTTGACAGGTTTAGTTCATTTTCAATACCAACTCGGGTGCAAGAATTTACAAGATTTTAAGCAAATTTTATCCCAATATTGTCATTTTTTCGGCCAGGAAAGTGCTTACCACAGGTATGAGGCGGATAAGCAGAGAAACAGATGGACAGACAGCCAATGACCAGACGGATTCCAGATTTGTTACTCGCCAAGGATATGTATACGTTATAGGGTTTCTGAACTTTTTTTCTAAACTCACCTTCGGTGGTGGGTATAAAAAAGGTCGGATTTTTTGCCCATTACTTAGTTTCCCGGTCGCTCCAATTCTTGGATGGTGGGTATAAAAAAGGAACCTTAACATTTTCAAGTGAATTTATGCGGCAGAAATCAAACGTTTGCTGGGAAGCAATAATAACCGAGTACAAGCAAGCAGTTGTGTGATTCAGAACCAGATTCTGAATGGGGCTGTTTATTTACAGGCAGACATTACCCATTTACAAATTTGGTCTTTGGTTATCAACTGTCCTAAGGAATATTAGCAATCACAATATCTTGTTATATATGTTGTTAAGCATTAATTGATCCCCTGAAACTAATTTTAATTTTTCATAAAATTTTTTTTTTTGCATCAATCATTTTTCTAAATGATATTCTCAAGATCTGTTTTTCACAATTAAATGTTTATACAATCTCGAATTGATGCTAGTTCTATTAAAGCTTAAAAATGTTTAAATCTCAAATTAGTTCGCGCTTTCATGATCGTGTCTATCCTTCTAGATGTTGCCCATATCTGCAAAAGCCTTTATACCCTTTAACCCATAAGCGTGTATAAGTTATAATAAATTGTGCACAGTTCTTGTATTTCATGTCATTTAAAATTTGTAAAAGATTTTCGCAAAAAAATGCTTATAGATTCATTTTTGTCTTTAAAATAATATTAATTATAAGTAGTAAAGAATATGTAAACTCAACGATTGTGAACCTTTCAATATCAGAATTGACATAATACTGTAGAAAAAACTTTAATAATTTTTATACACATTTTGAAAGGCAACATCGAGCTTTAACAAAATATACACTAATACCGGGACTTTTCATAACACTTAATATGTCACAAGCATATAATTTAACTTAAAAGCATATGCTATGATATATACCTTGTTTATAACTATTTGCGACGACTTAAAAAATTAAAGTAACTCGTAGACTAAGCTTTTATTAGCTTATGTAGCTTAATTCGGATAATTTGTGATACACATAATGATTGGTTGTTTTCTTTTTCGACTATATAATATATAAAGATTTTTTTTTTTTTTATAAATTCCAAAAAAATTGTTTCGGTATTAATACTCTAAAAAAGTTTACAATCAATCAATAGTTAAGTATTACTTTTTCGCATTTTCCCCTTCAACAATTTTTCTAATAATAAATGAAATATTTAAAAATCGTACTCATACTTTCTAAATAGCTTTCAGTTTGGCTGAAAAAATATGCTTACAAGTTTTTAACTCTGCGGTAGAGTAGGTTTACACAGTCGAGTTAATCTTCCTTCTTATGACTTTTATGTCAAACACTATATTATACATTTTACAATCTAAGAACAACAACTTGAACTTCATATAATAGCTCTTTTTATCTGTCTTTTTTTTTAATACTCACTTCCTATACACTATACACACATCACTCAATAAATTCGTAGGATGATATGTAGATGTGTTCATTATTAACGAATACATATGATTTCTAAATAGCACTAACGAACACTATGCTATATATTTTACAATCTAAGAACAACAACTTGAACTTCATAAAATAGCGTTTTTTATCTGTCTTTTTTTTGTTATACTCACCTACACACTATACACACATCACTCAATAAGTTCGTAGGATGTAAGGCAGTGTATATACTATTTTACATAAACATGAGAAAGTCTTGTTCGAGTCAAGCAGCACGTTTGTTTACTTGTGACTAAAAACAACAACGTGCTGATGATTCAAAGGGCTTTTTTTAAGTGAAATAAAAAGAATTTTTTCATGCGATATGTGACAATATGAAAGAAGTATGGATTTATTACTACTTTTCAGAATCAAATCGGTAGTCAACCGAGTCAAAAGCAACGGGCAAAAGCCGTCTAAAACAACCAAAAACACAATAGTCGACTGGTAAGATTATGATGTCCGTATTTTGGGATGAGCGTACAATAATATTCGTATGACGTGAAAAGGAAGAAAAAATCATTATATAATAATATATAGCAGTGTATAGCATTGGAAGATGACCACAAAAACACCAAAATGGCAAAAAAAAGAAAACACTTGAGTGATATGTTACTTTTTTTTTATCAATAATTGATCGCCCCTTGTTGGTTGTTTTGCTTTTAAAATTATGGCTGTGATTTTGTTCGCGCTATCTAGTTTAGGAAACTTATCTTGATTGATTCATCTGTTTCTTCCCATTTATTTTTTCCAAGTCATAAGTTCAATAATTCGTTCCACAGATTATTCCGCAATTGGAAACCATTTGTAAATTATACATCTATTCTCTCTATATACATATTTTATACTTATTATATACTTTGAGATGGCTTATCCTTCATGTTCACACCAATCCAATTGTATAATTTAAAGTTATACATAAGAATATTTCATTAGCATAACGCCGTAATTTTTAACTCTATATACTTTCTTCTATTTGGAAATATTCTTAAAGGAAATGAAATAAGTCGCCATAAAGTAAAAAATAATGGCTATAAATTGCTAAGCTGCTTATAACTTGCAGGCATGTCAATTGCCCGATAAGAGCCGTACGGTAAAGAGCTTTAATGCTTTAATTAACTTTTAAATTAAAACAAAAATGTTCTTCAAAGTTAAGCGTTCTATGGGCAACTCCTCTTCACTGCTGCCTAAGCTGAAAAAATTAAATACTCTACTAACCTCATCGCACCATGCGTTTCTAACTGGATAGAAGTCAGATTATAACATTGTAGGTAAAATAGCTTCGGTGCACTAAAAAGTTTACAGAAGAAAGAGCTACCACCATCTAAGCCTTGACAAAAATTAGGCAGACATACAAGCTATTCAACAAACTCACACCGATGTGACAAGCATACGATAGACGCCTTTTTTGTACTCCCCGCCGAATCTGGCACCTTGAAATTAAATCTTCACGACAGAAATTTAGTGGCATTACTATGAATAATCATTTTTGGACGATTAGGGGCGTGTTTATGAATGATTTATGATTCTCCCATAAGACTATGAACTCAAATTTTAATTTTCTATTCCAATACTTCCAATCTCTTCATACCAGATAACGAAGACATGAATGAACAGAATTTATTAGTTATATTATGAAGTCTTAGATTTAGTACTTCAAGTTCAAAAATTTTCAAGTTATCATTTCTTTAATTTAAAAAATATTAATAAAATTCCATTACTTACACGTACAACTCTTTAATAAGCCAACGAAGGGCAATAGTTCCGAAATGAATGTTAAGAATATTAATTTAAAATTTGGATAATAGTCGGCTAGTGAGCGCGATGAAGAAAATACAAAAAATGTCAGCATGCAATATAGATTCATGTAAAAGGAATTCGTAGCGACAAGTATATGTCTGATAGAAGAAGGGAAAGAAGAACTAGTACCCACAACAAAACGAGTAACGCCAACAATAATTGCCACAATTGTGACACCAAATAAATTAAGTCTCCTCCTACAAGGCCAAGCATGCAAGTCTGCGTGCTTGTCTATCTATATATACATATCTATATATATATATATATACTGTATATATGCATATGAACGAATCCATACATATTTAGGTCTGAGTATGTAAGAATATACGCGATGTCTGCAAATGTGTAATTGACCAGAGAACACATGGACGCTTCGTAGTTTATGTAACATTGGCGGTATTGTGCGGTGTGTCGTGTATTAATTTCATTAAAATTGGATTTTTTTTTCTCAGTTCTTTTTTTCCCAGCTGGATAGTGTGCTTGCAGTTAACCATGGTTAGCCATTCAATTGAAATTTCATGTATACGTGGATTATTTTATAAACGCAGTAAGCCAATTGAATAGCGGGTACCAGTGTGACAGGTGTGTACATTTATTTATTTGTATGTATGTGTTTGTGTGTGCATTCTGCTATTCAAGTCGGTAAAATTGAATTAGTAAACTTGAGTCAGAAGTTCCAAAAACCAGACAAAACCAACTCAAACTGAAAAAAAAGCATAAACGGATTAAATTGGAGTTTGTGTAACGAATAAAAAGCGCACTTCGACCATACAATCTTACTGACGTATGCGATTATTTGAGTTTATGAAATCAAGGCAAAAATACGTGCAACGGTTTATTAACCAAGTTTGAATTTATTTCATTTTTTATTATTTTTTTAGTTTTTCCTTTTTTTTTTTTTGTTTTCTTTATTTTTTAAGAATGTTTGGCTTCAACTCTCTTGTGATTTAATTTAATTAAAAAAATATATGTATTTTTTTTTCGATCTGGGAATGAAAGTCTTAGTTGAATTATTATTACATCGCTTGAGTATGGAAAACTCATTTACTATTAAAATTATTAATTAGCAGCCTTCTCTGAACAATAGCTTTGTGCACCGCCAACTTTTTCTGTTTTTATTATTTTATATAAAAGCAACTAACAGAGTTCATAAAGAGGCGTTCACTCCCGCCACTCGTTCACTTTGGATTTTTTTTTTTCCTAACAAACATATATTGCAGCCCAAGTAACAGAGAAATACAGGAAAGGAAACAAAACCGGGGTATAAAAGTTCTCCAACAGTTAGAAAAACTATAACTAACACAACAACAATTTTAGATAATGTGTTGGCTTTTTGGCCTGGCTTTGCATATTTCCTAGCCGACCAAACAACAATGCAAATGTTGTTTTGTACATCCGGTTAGCCACAGCAATAGAAAGGTATGCACAATCACATACACAGTTGTGTAAGCTTATGCAAGTTTTTTTTTTATTTTTAAAACACATGCACACAACAAACTATCTGTTAAATGCGGCTATAAAAGTCTTGTCCTTAGCATTTATAAATCCATGCATCTAAAAAAAAAAAGAAAAAAAATATCTACATATGGATACAAATCTCAGTACATGTGCGCATACATTTAAATCTGCAGGTTGCCAGTACGTATGAGTTATGTAATTTCAACTTGTTTCTATTTGTTTATATTTCTTTTGTTTTCATTGTATTTCGTAAATTTTATACCCACGCTTGAGCGATGACAGTATCGAATACTAATTTTAATAGTTCGCTTGTAACATTCAACCGCAGCTCGCAGTAGTTTATTTTCGAGATAATTACGACTTTAAAAAGAAAAAAAATAATTACAAATTTATCGTTCAATATATATTATGAATCATATCAATCCTTACTTTTTTCCATTTTTGTAGCAAAGTGGAAAGTTCACGCGGAGAACAGAACTTGTTGTTGGTGGCTATTCATGAAAGCACACACTTTCTGGTATTGCCATGAGAATGAAAGCCCTGCTTATGAATTGAAATAAATGAAATTAAGTGAATGTCTTTAGTCTCTACCCATAATGTGGAAAATGAAATTAAATTAAATGGTAGAACACGTAATTTCTTGAAAAAGTTTCTCAACCTTAAAACAACCTAAGACAACTACAAGAATTCTAATGTGTTTTTATCAATTACTTAGAAATTAGAGTACAAAAGAATCTGTAGCAAAACCCATTCAAAACCCGCCTACATGTGAGAAGACAATCGATTATCGTATATATAAATAAATGCTTTAAATGGTGGGTACCTCTTTTTCGCTTCATGACTAATACAATTTTCTCATTCATTTTATTTCACTTTAACGTTTTATTATACCATGTGGTATAAAATTTTTAATTACATTTACCATAAGTGCAGCTGTGTTGCGTAAGCTATTGTTATATATATTTATAATTATACACATTGGGATTACACCCAAATGTATACACAGTAGGAGAATAAAACAGAATAAATAAGAAATTTATGATATTAAGGAAATTATATATATATATATATATAGTTAAAAAAACATGTTTTATTTAATTTGTAAATAATTACAAAAGACTTATAATAAAAACTTTTAATCTTTGAGAAGTTAGTTATATAAAAAAAAAATCTCATAAAGTCAAAAAAATAAATTAAATTCTATCGTTTCACTATAAATTACTTTGCGTTTAACTATTTCATGAATACGTTTAATGTTTCCAATAACCAGTAGAGTAATATTTTTTAAATTCATTTACAAATAATTTTTGGAACTGATTAAGTTGCACTATCAAGTATGAGAAATAGATTTTTCTTGTTTTTTGCGGTAAGTGTCTGGAAAAATATTAAAGTTGACCAAAGCCCCCAAAAATACTCAAAACAAAGCATTTTACAGATGAAACTTAAGATTTTGGTTGAAAAAATCTGTCAACTTTGATATAGAATTTATGGAGCTGTTCTCTCATGTCGGTGACATCGATCCGATTCCTATCATAAAATTCAAATAAAGTTATGAATATTGATTAGTCTAAGAGAGAGATATTTCAAGTTGATTTAATTCTGGTTGTATATCCATATTTCCGTTCATCCATCCATCCATTCATTGTCTAATATTCCAAACTTTAGAAAAAGAATTCAATTTTGCGCATATGGAATAACTTGAAAGATAAAATACATTTCAAACTAAAATTTATAAAAATTGTTGCAAAAGACTCTTCCTTAATTTGAAAAAAATTTTTTTTTTTTTGCTTTTTAGTACATTCCCCTCAGCTCAACAGTATACGACGATTTACTTCAAAGCTAATATAATTTTTTTTTGTTTGTAAACATCTCATGAAGTTTAAAAATAAAATATGGTCAGAATGAATGGATACAAGTGTGCAAAAAATATGAAATTATTGCAAGTCAGTTAGAATTACAAGTATACAGTCGATACAATATATACAATTGACAAAGTAAAGAATAATTCATAACTAACTTATCGGAAATCAGCAAAATAGGAGTTTTATTTATTATTATTATTAATTTTATTATTACTATTTATTATTATTATTATTATCATTATTATTCTTATTATTATTATTATTATTATAATTATTTTTATCATTATTATTATTATTATTGTGATTATTATTATTATCATTATTATTATTATTACAACTTATTTACATCAATGAAATAAATTCTTGGCCAAAAAAATATAAGCATCAGAAACTAAGACTCTCGGCTCGGTTTTTGTATTTTTATTTAATTTACTTCTTTCGTCTTAGAAAAACATAATCGTTGAATAAATATATTCTAATCTGCAACGGGGTCTAAGAATGTAAATTTTATTCTCAAGCGACTTACAAAAAATTGAAAATCATGCAATGGTTATTTTTTTTTTTATTAAATATAGTTTCAAAGCAATGCAAATTCATAGTGAAAGAAATAGCGTATTAAAGAAGAATTTAAATATTTCAAAATTGTGCTTCGTATATAGGCAGATGGCTTTTAATGCCGTTAAAGTTCAAGTAATGATTCTCATTTTGGATTATAAGTAAATGCTGCCAGAACAATTACATACTTATGGATGACAGATTTTAAATTTTAAATCAATGAAGTGCCGAACTGTTCGATATTTCCAAAAAGAAATTGAATTGAATTTTATGAACCGATATGTGGTGAACAGTAACCTGCAATAATAGTTTCCAATGTTTTTAAAGTCGTTTTGTATACATGAATAAATTTTGGACGATACAACTACGATATCCAATTTCACAATAGATTGCAATACCAAAATTTTCAAAAAAATTTGCAACATTAATATTTTTCAAAACAAATTTTACAAAACAATGTTTTTTTTATTTTGTTCTTTTAATTACGAATATTTTATTACAACCAAATAAAACTGCTCTGGAAGACCATAGTATAAATATCCATATGTGTTATATCTTTTTTTTACGTGAAAGGCCAGCGAAGCTCGTTTAATAATTATTTAAATAAACTTTATAACGAAAAAAATCTTTTTTTCATTAAGTTCTGTTGAGACCATGAAAACAAAAACAAAAAAATTTTTATGATAAAAAAATAATTTTTTTCCATTTAAATAGTTTTATGATGGTTGCAATTGAAGAATTGTCAATTGTAATATTGAATAAATTTTTAATCATCCGTCATATTCACGATATCTGCATCCCTCTTATAATACTGTAATGCATCCTCAAACCTTGAACTGCGTAGAAAAAAGGGAATAAGCTAACAAAAACGATCAAAAGAATTCTTACGGTTTACCTAAATTTATTGTTTAAAAATGTTTTCGCTTTAACTATCTTTCATATCGGAACGGTGTTAAATAAAACAT
Source organism: Glossina brevipalpis (assembly GCA_000671755.1). Classification (NCBI taxonomy): domain Eukaryota; kingdom Metazoa; phylum Arthropoda; class Insecta; order Diptera; family Glossinidae; genus Glossina; species Glossina brevipalpis. Next base: position 292,858 of record KK351105.1, read on the forward strand.
AGACATAGACTTCGAGGAGCGTATTAAATAGCATAGCATTTAAGGATAATATATGAAAATTTCTAAATGTCTATTAATTGCAAAAATATTTAGTTATCTTTAATGAATATTCTGTCAACATTTTTTTTTTCAATACGGAAAAGTTGGTCGAAATGGTCAGCTGAGATAGGCGAATAGATTGATAGACTTAAGAATCCAAGCGAAAGTATGTAAATGAAAAAAAAAGAGCTTTCAATAGGTAAACACTTCACTCAATTCAAATACATATATACAGGCATTTGACATTACGTAAGGCTATCTGTTCTATAAGGCTGCCTTCTATTTTTTTTTTTAAATGCATAACATAGCAACACCTCGCATTTCTAGATGTTATCAATGAAATGCTAACATAACCAAAACTCCTCTTGCAAAGGTCTGTGTGAGTGTTTGTGTGAAACCAATGATGATAGTTTTTATATATAGAGATGTTTGGTTAAAAATTAAAATGACATTACTTTTCAGTAAAGTATTACGTTCGTAGCTATGCATTTTTAATTCATTTACAATTAAAAACTTCCCAGACAGAACATTCATCATCGAGCAAATAGATGTACATGTAAAACATAACATATATATCAGACATCATTTGCTCAATGGTTAATGCTTTTTATACAACAACGTACTTACATATTTCCCTAAGTTTTCATCGTGTACGTGGTTATGTAGATTTTACATATCTCATGTACATACTGTCATACTTATGCGGTAATTAAGCAAAGGTGTTAATAGTGAACGAATCAGTTACAGTCAATCAACATGTTTGAGCATAAAAGCACAAACCTATATGAACATAAATTACTTATGGGAAATGTGTTATTGATGTGATATGTGCGTGGATTGTTTAACAACTCAAGCGTTTCCATATTACATATACATATATAGATAACAATATATTAGGATGTCAATGTACAAATAAGTTCAACTATACATTAAAGTAAAACATAATTGCAGTTAGCGATCTTCATTAATTCTTTAAATATCAATTATTAGAATCACTATATAATTCATACAATATTTGCATAAATAATTCGAGAGAAAAAGTTCAAACGATCGGGTTGGACGAAATTCAAATTAATGAATTTTCATCATCTTTTAATATCAATTGTATACAATTTATTCAAATTCTTGACGTTCTTTGTTCTCTCTCTTCATGTTTTAAAATAAATAATTACTTATCTTATGTTACGTTTCCTTTAATATTCCACACCATTATTACTAAAGAAATATTTCATTCAGCCAGATGTATAGGATATTCGATGCGATTCAACTGCCTTTTAATACCCAACTTAAATCAGAGAAAGAGAATCATCTTCTGTAATTATTTTAAGAATATTTCACTATTTGCTCGCTTGCTTGTTTGTCGTTTTACCGGCCTAACGTCAAACTATAATTCGTAGTTTCGAGATATTTTAGTAACATTCGATAGATTGACATGTTTTGCCTTAAGGACGAATGCTATTTAATATGAATCGTATCGAAATCCATACCCCGTATAGAAGCCCTAGTTTACCATTTTGAATATTACATTTCCTGATCAAAATCAGTCAAAGTGTAAAGTATTAAATACAAAAAGAACATTTTAAATTGTAAAGTGTTAAATTTATAATATTTTATGGTGAACATCAGTTAAAATCTTTTATTCGCCTAAGTCGGGCTAGTGTACATTTCATGTAATATAATTCTTCATCAACTTGTCTGTCATAAAATAGAAAAAACTATACATTATTGTCATATGAAAAGAGTAAGTGGGGAGACGTATTCTAAGTACGCGGAGAAGTTTACAAAATTATTATCATTTATTAGAAACAACTAAATCAGTTATAAACATTTTATTTCAACTAATTCTAATGGGTACGACAGAAAACAATTTAAAGCAAATAAAAGGAACATTTATATCATAATTCGTTTCAATGCCAAGAATTCAAGAAATTTCTTACTTGGTATGTTATATAACAGGTGTGCTGAAAAGTTCTTAGACTGACACATAGATGACGCTACTAGTACTAAATTTATTTGATTTTTGGTTAGTCCTAACCTTCAAAAGACACGTATATAAATTTAACAGCTGTTGCCCTGTTAGTTTGTGACTTATAGCATTTTTAGTGAAGTAACTTTTGTTAGTTTCAAAAAGTGGATAAAAAGGAATTTCGTGTGTGGCAAACAAGAATACTATTGAAGTCAAAGCTTGACTTGATAAACATTATTCGAACTTTGCACCAGTAAAATCAACCGTAGAGAAGTGGTTTGCTAAATTTAAACGAGACGAAATGAGCACCGAGGACGATACACGCAGTGGACGCCCCAAAGAGGCTGTTACCGACAAAAACATCAAAAAAGTCCACAAAATAATTTCGGATAATCGTGAAGTGAAGTTGATTGAGACAGCTGAGACCCTAAACATATCAAAGGAACATGTTGGACATATCGTGAATGAACATTTGGATATGTGAAAACTCTGTTCAAAGTGGTTGCCGCGTGAGCTCAAAATCGACCAAAAACAACAACGAATTGATGATTCTAAGCACAGTGTGTGGAGCTGTTCAATCGTAATAAAACCGAATTTTTGCGTCGATATGTGACAATGGATGAAACATGGCTTCATCATTTCACATCGGAGTCTAATCGACAGTCAGCCGAATGGACTCCACGTGATGAACCGACTCCAATGCCTTGTTTCACTTAAAATGCTATAACTCACATACTAATAGTGCAACAGCTGTCATATTTATACATGTGTCTTTTGAAGGTTAGGACTAACTAAATCATATGGATTTAATACTAGTAGCGCCATCTACGTGTCAGTATGCGAACTTTTCAGCCCACCTGATATATCTTTCGTTGATAAGCCTAACATCAGTTTTAAAACAGTTCCCCCTTTGCATTAATACATTAGATCTAAAGGAAAACATTTAGATATTATTTCTTTTTCATGTTTATAAGGAATCAAATTACACTTAAATTCATTTAAAAAGACTACTGCACTTTAAGGTTACGTATATACTACAACTGTACGTTTAATAAAGCATTTTACCTAAAAATTCTTCATTACCTTATCAACGTGAAACTACAAAATCTAAAAATTTAACTGTACTGGTTTATTATTTTGATTGTGCTTCTATTGGAATTCGTCCAATTCTAACCATAGAACAACAAACAGATGGAATTTGTTTTAAACTCATTAACTGGCTTTAAACAAACACATTTTATGAACTAATATTTCAATTATGTAAACCGACATAGACATCTCTTGCAACTAATAAATATGTTTGATACAATAAACGATTATTTGTATATCAAAAAAAAAATATATATTTATATATATTAAATATAAAAATGTTGCACAGCAACTAGTTAGTGGTACTTCAAAATAAATCAATAATATAAATAACTGTTGAAGAGTTTTCATAAATTTAATTCATTTTATATGTTACTGACAGTTTAATTGTATATGTTGCGCGATGAAAAAGTTTTGTTATTTTCAACGCTGCGTTAATTAAAAAATTCTCTTAAATTACAATTTTCAATGAAATAAAATGATCAACTCTTACTGCCTCATATACTTGAAAACGTCTAATTATTACCTCTTGAATGATTTCCTGATACTATACGATTTCTTTTTTAAGTAATTATTTATATCGCTTTCAATGAACAATGGTACGAGAATGCAGGTTTTTAGTGGACCAGATAGTTAAAGAAATTTAAATAATTTTAACATTAGAAAAATAGGAAATTAATCAAAAATTGCTAACAATTTGTAAATTAAGTGATTCACACGAAAAATACAATTTTTTCTTAATGTCTCATTTCGATCGCACCATTGTATGCGTTCGCTTACAGTCAGAGATGTCTTAAAACACAGTTTGCGGTATTCAAAATAAATACTTTGCACTATAGCTCTGGTGAAATTTAATATTATGTTACGCTGAGAAATACAATAATATTTTAAAAAAAAGTCTTATGTCGAACCTAGAACTATTCATCGGTAGCTTGTATCAGTTGTAGAATTACTTCCTTATCGGATTTTTTAAGACAAGTTGGCACTCTTTCTTTCTTGGAGCTCTCCATGCAGCAGTATTATCTTTAAACTTTACTTGAAAGTAAAAGCTAAGTCCACACTTTTGCTTCTAAGCAAAAAAAAAAAAGACAAATGCGAAATGAATTCCTCATTCTATAAAATTTTTGTATCTGCTTTCATTTGTAGCAAAGTATCACTTTTGATTTACTGCATCAAGAACTGAACGTGGGTGTTTAAAGCGTTTGCCAGACATTCCACTACGACTATGCTCTATGGTATATTCAAGTGTATTTGAATAAAGTTTCTTGAAATTTTAATATACAAGAAAAAAAAGAGGAGATATTTGAAATGTAAAAAAAAAACGACTATAAAAAATACGTGTTGCAATAATATATTGTTAAAAGAAAATCATTCTAATAATTGAAAAATAAAGGTTTTTGCACTCATCTGTTCTTAAGCTACATCACCAAAATAAAAAAAAAAAGTTTTCATCTTATGTAGTTTAAAATTAATATATAATTCAACTAATATACAATAATATTTAAAATTCTGTTACAAATGGATTGCAGCCATAAGCACACAAATAGTTGCTAAATATATTCTCTTATCCTAGATACTTCGCTGCATAAGAATAGACATAAACTAGATAATCCCCGATACGTGTATTTCTCTTCTTTACAAACATTTGCTAAATTTCGTTTACACCCTGGCAAAGCATGGAAAATAACGTCTGCAACTAGGCGTATAGTAGTCGTCAGTCCATTTATGGCAAATGTACTGCAAAACACTCACAACTGGTCATCGTAAGAATTTCAAAAAAAAAAAACTATGTATGTCAGTCTTCTAAATGGCACAAAATTCATATACTGCAAGAAAGACAGAAATGATAATTTAAATAAAACAATTTCGACGGTTTTCTTTTAATAAACGTTTAATTTTACCAAAAATATTTTAAAATTAATTCCTATAGTAATAAATGACAAACATTTCTACCCCAAGGGTTAGAAAGTCAAAAGTCAAAATATCCCACTGAGAATGAAGCCTTGAATGCACCGCCTCTTCCGTATCTAAAAATAATAACTATAGAGATCACTTCATGTGGCTTAATAATGGCTTAGTTGAAAAAATTTTCAAAAAGTCTCCTAAAAAAACTCTTAAATTTAAAAGAAATCACTAACCAATAATGCGGAACGATATGGGCCCAAAATATACATTACCTGGTCATGCATTCGCTTGATGTAAAATTAATCACAATTTAATCAGGAAGCGTATTTTAAATCAGTCGAATTATAAATCAGGTTGATAATCAACAAAATCTTACAAATCCATTTCTGAGAAAAATTCGAACAACGGCTATGTATAGAAGTTAAGTCCAAATAGTAGTATAGAGAAAGACATCATTCAAACTGTTGTTATATATTTTTTTCTGAACTTAAATTAATTGTATAAATATCATTTTGCAAACAACAAAATTATGGACAAACTGACATCATACATAAGTTTCATTCAGCTGTACTTATTTCACTAATCTACCCAGTACAAGTAATATTATGTTATGACTCAAGATTTTAATAAGATAAATAAAATAACATACCGTCTTATAATCAATCATTCATTTCAAGAAATACTCACTTCTAGTAAAATGATATACAAAGAAGATGACTTATGTACAGTTCGCATAAACACAACATCAAAGTGGTTTCTTGTAGAGATGTTCCTTTAAAACGCCCACCAATTAATTCAGCATTCGGGCATCGTACATTGTCCAAAACACGATTTAAAATTTCCTGTCTTATTACAGACATATTTAAATTTTGTTAGTTAACAAAAAATTTTAATGAATTTTATATGGCTTTCTTACCTCTTTACCTCTTTGAATAGACTGACTAACAAGAAAAAAGTAAGATTTCATTGCATCAACTTTCAACATTGATATGATCAAGTAGCTGTGTACGATACTGCAAAGCAAACGAGGAAGCTAAACTTTCAAAGTTTCGTCTTGAATTAGGTTTGGCAATTGATAAGGAAACTACGTAAGCATACCGTACGTACACTAAATGAAAAGTGAAATCAAACATAAAGCAGAAAATTCCAAAAGTTCGCCTGGGTCTGTCAATTTTCAGATCTAATGAAATTCGGACTAATGAAGTTCTTTATTGTGACGAAATTCTAAATTCATAAATTGAACATAAGAAATCCTTAGGACGACACAAGGCAAACAGACGGAGAGGTAGATAGGCTTAAATCAATTTAGAAAGTGATTCTGAATATAATAAAAGATACCATAAGTCTATCGTAAATTCTTCTGTGCGTTGCATACATCCAAGCAAACTTACCACAAGTGGCTTAGAATATAAAAGATAAGGGCATGCACACTGCGAAAACCTATAAATAAATGCTGCCTAGAAAATAAAAGATTAAACTTCTTCTTCTTATAGATAGAATCCGAAAATCAAAAAAGCCTACAGAGTCTATTCGAACCGAAGTAACTATATGGTTATCTATGTAGTAGCGTTGTTTCTGCATAAAATAAGAGAATTAAGTGTGTGATCTACATCTGTGCGAGTCTCTAACTTTTGTCACATGACCAGCTTTCTATCTCGCATTTATTAATAATCCTTCTTAGCCGAAATATACCAGCAGCGGACGAATCCGAATAACTCTAACATTTGTATTTCTGCTGCCAATTACTAATTAAGCTGACTCGAGTCATCTGTGAGCATAAGAAAGATCAGGATGTAAAATCAAGTTGCATCGAAAATTCACAACAAAATGATATTTTTACATATTTCAACTTAGATTCTACCGGAAAAGGTGTAGGAATGTCAATATATATATACACATATATTGTCTTACGATTGATTTTTTATCTTCACCGCAAACCCGGATCGTAAGGGACCTAAATGAAAGTTGCTCAATTGTAAACACTTCGAAATATTACAAAAGCTTCCCGATTTAATGAAACTATATCATAATTAAAGTTCTATCAAATCTATGAGACCAGAATAATAAATAAAAAATAAATGAAACTAACAAATTTTAAGCGTAAGACCATTAGAGTTTCTAAGAAGTAAATGCAAACGAGTATAGACATAATAGACAGCAAAATTTTACCCCAAAATATGCTCACAACACAATTTCCATTACGTAACTGTGTACATATATTTTAAACTCTAAAGGAATTTTATTAATTTTCAGATTAAATTGAGTAAATTATACGATATCAAATGTTAGAAAATTTAAATAATTCTATAAAAACATACTCGCCGGCCATAAGGATTACAAAGTGTTCTCTTATAATTCTTTTTTTTTTTTTTTTGATATATACTCTGATATCCATTTAGTGAAAATGTCATATTGCACAAGAAAAAACGGGAGAAGCGATGACGAATAAAAAGAAATCTTGTTATTGTATCGTGTAGGTAGTTTTTAAATGTTGTCACTTCATGACATTTTTGCTTGCCACGGCCAACATTATGATTTGACGTTGCTGCTGCCTTCTACTTATTCATCTGGTTTTCTACCATTAAGAAAGGAACTAACTTGAATAATTGCTTCATAAAAGTTTTAAAATAAATCTTGTCAATAGTAAAAATTTGCTGACTTACTTGTTTGTTTGTCTGTCTGTACGCGTTGTGAATATGAAAAATTCTATGAATGACTTTTTCCCTTTTACGGTCATAGATTTTCACTTTTTCACGCGTCAAACTAAACTAACATACGATAATATGTGCATGTTGTATGCATGAATGAATGCTTTAGTAGGAAACAGATTTTTAGTAGAAAATAATTTTCAACAACAACAACAACAACAACAATAATGGCTGGTCAATAACGTAAGTGTTGTACTTTGTTACTTTCTACTAAAGAATGTTATAAATGTTCATCAGTGAGCGATCAAAATGCATTTATAATCGCAACGATGATGATGATAATGATGATGATGATGACGATGATGGTGCAATGCTGACGTTTATATGCTGACGTTGTTGATGGCAATGTTTACGATGTCATTGATAGCGAAAAATTCTCTACGCTTTCAGGAATTTCTAAGAGGAGAAGACAAATTGTGGAAAAACTGTTAAAACAGAATAGCTGCTCTCTTGAAATTTTGTCCCACAAACGTTAGCAAATAAACGTATATACCGGCAAACCTGTGCGCATTAAAAATTTTCAACGAAAATTTTCTTGAATTTCAAGAAAATCCCCATCATTGTTACACTTGACCGTCCTTATCAACGCAACGCTCATCGTTCCGATGTACTCCTTTCATATTCATCACTTTCTTTTATGGCTGCATTAAATTTCCATTATGTTTGCTTTTATTTTATATTTGTGTGGGTTTGTGTGCGCGTATCTATGAGAGCTTGTATATCTTTCCTTTCATATGGTAGTTATTTGAAGTTGTTGCTACATTTTTTTAGTATTCTAAGCCTTGTGGTTTCGCGTGTGCTCTGTTCCGCATAACAAGTGACCTGACTGACTGAATGAATGAATAAAATTATGATTTAATTTGTTTTTGGCACACTGGTCTAAAAAAAAAAAAAAAAGAAGGGAAATGAAACTCTCCAAACATAATAGAGCGGTAGTTAGTGAATTTTGTGGAAAATTGTATTTTGTCTGTATACATACATATATATGTATATGTATATATATGTATATATATATATGTATGTATGTATGTATATACACAATAATTTGCCTTTTTTACATCAAATTTTGTTTAATTCTTACTTGATCATCCTAAAAATATGGAATAAATTTAAACTCAATTTTGTTAATAAATTTCTTTTATACTGAATAATATTACAAAACCTATAGATAAACGTATGTGTTATATCCTTTAACAATTATCTTCTAATTTTTACTTGAAAAGAGCTGGAAAAAGACCATTTGGAACATGCGTAGACCGGTTCTTTATTCGTGATCGGATAAATATTGTCCTTATTCTTCATATATTGATAATCATTTTCACTCCCTGTTGTTCTCAAACCCATATTAAAATTTTTTTTCCTTTTTTTATTCATGACAAGCCCCTATAAAGCAAAGAAAATGCAGTAGAAAGATTAGAAGGAGACAACTCTAACGATAGACAATTCCGAAGACAGGTATTGCGATTAACCAATGAAACGTCTTGGCTGTATGAAGAAAGCAAAAAATCTTATGAAAGGACTTATCAATTTGTAGACAGAACACCTTTATACCTCGGAGGAAGACCTGCTTTGAAAGTTTTCATTCATAAACACAGAAAAGACCATATTACGTCCATACTTATAATAATTAAGAGTTATAATGCGCGACTGTTAGAGGGACTAAAGCATCGAAAAAAGCAATATTTCTCTACTAATTTTATAAGAAATTTTCTTACGAAAGCTATCTTGTATTGAATTTATATTTAATTTTCAATATATAATTAATTAACCTCCCCTCACATTTCATATTCATTTATATTTTTATAGCAGAAACAATAAAAATTTGGAAACAGAATATTGTGCGATAAACGAAATACTCAAAAGAAAGAATGATGAACATATTAAACAACAAGAAGTATAGAACAAGGCAATCATATTTACAATCAAAATGTGAATCTATGATTATTACAAAAGCAAAGCGGAATAATTAAAAAGGGACAAGCTATGGAAACAAAACTGGCCAAATTTCAGTGTAACATCTTGAACATTGAAGAAACTTTTTTACCCTACAAATGAAATACATTTTAATTTTCAGAAAATTGTTATGACTTTTTTATTTTATTTTAATTTCTACGTTTAGAAGAAATATATTTTTGAAATTTTCTCGTAGAGTATCTACTCAGTAAAGTAAGTAAAGGAACATATCCAAGCAAATAAAAAAGGTTAAAATCGTTAGACAAGGGCAAATATTTAAAAAGCGAATGACCTTCAAGCGTATGAATTTACTTCAGTAATTACACAAGTGCTGATAACAACGATGCTGGGAGCACAGTCAATCGGAAGTGCTATTAAGTGAAGTGCATAAGAGAGGGATAGCAAATGTGCATGAAGGATTCTTATTTTGCTTCTTCAGCCTTTGTGGTAATTTTCTGAATTTTGTGGCATACAAGTAAGTAAGATGAAGCAGCAATTAAAATGAATTCTACATCCCACCGCTTTCGCAGATTCGTATTCTAATGCAGTAGCAGTAGCAGACTATCATAACATGCATCGGTATGTATTTGAAATTCTTGATTGCGTTAAAACAACATAACCGTATTTATGTACAAATTGTACGAAGATGTGCACACACACACACACAGCTTTAGACATCCATGTAAACATATTTATAAAGCACTTACACTAATGTGCTTGTTTTACTACATATGGTTGGTTTCTTCGTTTTCTTCATCGTCCCGTCTCCCTCATACAGGCTAGACATGATTGCGGTGCATTTTGATATAAGTACAGATGCAAACAATTGCTTACTCGCGTAACTAAAAGTAAATCATTCTTAAGCTTTAAATAGAAAATTTTATTAATATCCTTAGTTTTCTCTCTCCAATAAACACAACTAAAATAATTCACCGTATATACATATAAAAACACATATACATATATACATTTATATATACAATTGTCTAAACAAATACCTTAAAAGCTTTTTATAACTTGATAAAAAGCATCTAAAAACAAAAAAGAAACAAAAGGATGCAAAACGTTTTAGTTGTTCACGTTAATGTGGGAAATTGATATTAACATACAGCTGCTGATGCTCCCACAATCAACTGTAAAACCTACCTGATGTTCTTATGTAAGTGTGTAAAGTTTTTCTTGCACACCACTCCATCCTCGTTATCGTTTCTACATTTATTTCAATATGCATAAGGTATACGTACAACAATTTCGTTAAATTTTGGTTTTCCCCATTAGCAATGCTTTGTTGAGTCGTAACGTTGAAAACCTTATGCTTCATAATTTGTTGCTTCTCGTTATTGGTGGCCCCGCGTAAAACTATGCAAACACACTTATAACCTAAAAAGTGGTTGCCTTATGCTTTTCCAAAATTCACTCTGTGTATAGCGTAAGTCGCGTAATATTTAGATTCTTTACACAAATGTGTCAATACGCAAAAATTCCACCACTACCACCTCACAGGTAATTAGTCAACAAATTAATATATATTTTAATAAGTATTCTCTTTTTATATAACGTCGATGATCACGAAAAACTTAAACAATTACAAGAGATACTAAACTAAAAGTATTTCTGCTTAACTGATTGCAAAAGATCTAAAATAAAAAAAAAATAAAATCTCTTAAGTCCAACTTGTATATAGCAAATATTTTAGTAAAATTTTATGAAAACTGAAAAGTAATATTTAATGCTGTCAGGTACAGCATAATAAACGTAACACTCTACGTTAACAGAAGCAATCAATTTCACCAAAAATTTCACAGCATGGGCAGCTTTTATCCCCGAGTTATTTCCCTCTCTCTCTCTCTCTCTCTCTCTGTTTAACATAACGCACTCCTGAAGAAAAGTAAACAGTGGCATAATGTACACATTATTACAAAAATAACAATAAAGAGACAGATTTTCCAAATCCGCAAATACTTTTACTTGCCTTCCATTGTTCTTTCCAAGCAATAATATATATATATATATGCTCGATGTGCTTCTTTACTCTGCTTTGCCGAAACAGAGATCTTCATTATACAAAATTATAAAGTTATTTTAAGTTTTGATTTATTCCTATAAATAGCTTATCGAACGAAAAGTGCAAATGGTATTAGTCGGACTAATTAATAATTATAGACGTCCGTCAACCTGCCAATGAAAAACTAAAATAGTTGAAAAAATCGCATTTCTAACTATAGTCGTAGAGCCGTATTACAAATAGCTTGAGTTCCCTGCATAGCTTGGTACGTAAAAATAGAGATAGGAAATTAAACAAATAAGAAAATTATATTGGCTTGCGCCGAATCTTTTATACCCATCATCTTTATCTTACAAAACGGGGGAAAAACTAAATTGTGATAGGTTGGCGTGGCAGTGGAAGAACTTCCAACGTTTCTACCAAATTTCAATCCAATATCTTCATTTTTGCGACCAGGAGAATGTTTACCGCAGACATTGTACAGACAGATGGACAGATGGACGGACACACAGACGGGCATGCTTAAATCGGTTCTAAATTTGATGCTGATCAAGAATATATATACTTTCGGGGGTCTCCGAAGTTTCCTTTTGACAAACAACCAATTGACAAAATGAAATATACTCTTCACCTTAGGTGGTGGGTATAAAAAATAGTAAGGACAATTTTGTCAAACCTTTGAAGTATTCGCAATCATTAAAGAAATATTTCTTCAACATTATAACTTGAAACCTGAACGTTATTGTTCCCGAAGCAAAATTTTAAGCACAAGTCATACCGGTAGCTTCATGAATTTCGATCCGACTTCCTCAAAATTTTTATTGTAGCTTCAAAAGAAAATTCTCTAGTAAACATTGTAAGTATTTCGCTGCAATTTTTTTGTTTAAGAAAAGTCGTACTACGCTTCCACTAGACTTTAAATCATATTTGCACAAAATTGTCAATTGGTTTTCCTAAATGCTAATTTGTAACCTGTAGCGATATGACAAGAAAATTTGTTTTGCTAAAGCTATCATGCGTCCATTTCCCTTTCAAGTTGTTCAAAAGTTATATCTTTATACCTTGGGGACTATGATAAAAACCTGAAGTCTTTTAAGTTTTACAATCAAGAGCACAAGGGATTATAACTTTGCTCGGAAGTATACAATACAATTCAGGTAGATTCGCCTTTTATTATACCTAACGCTCCAGAATTATTTTGTGAATTGATTTAAACTTGTCTATCTGTCTGTTCAACTTACAGATCGCTATTTTTGAGATATTTTAACAAAATTTAATACACTGACTTGTTTTGGCCCAACGATAAATACTATAGAAAGTGAATTTGAACGGATCATTTTTACGATCGCAACCACATAATGGCCCATTTGAAAGGTGTCTTTGTATAACAAAAATCGCTAGAAACTTATATTTTGGTATAGAATATAAATGTGAAAAATTTGGATCGGATAGGACCACATATTTTGAATCACCTCTCATATAACTTTTCTTAAAAAAAGTAAGCCTCCTATACGGAGAAAAGTTCCGATCTTTTCAGTATTTTATGATAAAAATTTGTCCCTAATAGTATTTTGGAAATGTACCAGATTTGGGTTTTTTTTTGACCACACCCCAAAAATAATTATAATTCTTCGTGTTTTCTTACGAAAGTTAAGGCAGAAGGTGCAAGGTATTTAATCGTCATCTTCGAGAGTAGTCCTCTCACTTAATCTTCCTACCATCTCTTGAGAGAAGGACCTGGTGTATTAACTAAACTTATCGTTGATGATGTTTTTTCACGATTTTTACTCAGTGAATCAGATTATGTGTACTGCATGAAATACTTAAAAGCTGCTTCAACTCACCTTTGTCTCATCACAGTGACTATTTATGGGTCTTTTTTTGCTTTTCACACAAAATCTTTAATTATAAATATCGTTCGCTTTTAAACTTCTGGTCGAATCAAGTTTATTGAACGATTGTTATATTGCTCGCCTAGCACTTTGTAATTTTTGTTGCCAGACTACGCCTTTTCGGTTAGTGCTGCTGTTTTTGTTATTTTTTTTCTTTTTTTTTTTTTTTTGTTTTCATTTATTTTAATGCTTCGTAAGTTTTCCTCTTATTTTAAGCTTTTATGTCTTCATTACTTTTCCTAAATTGTCTTTATGTATAATGCTTAAGATTTTTTTTGTTTCTTCTTAGTTTTTAATTTTCTCTGATTTTAAGTTTAAATTGAAAATTTAAGCGAATCAGCTAAAATTGCGTAATGAAATGAATGTCACTTAAGAGGGAAAATCTAATATTGAAATTGAATATTGAATATTTGGTCTACAATAGATTGTTACATCCGATCTACAAGATTAAGTTCGAAAATGTTCTTGGTCTGTTTCCAATAATTATAATAAAAAAAAAAGAGCTAAAGTGTTTAAAATAGTTTTTTAAATGATTTGCAACTTGTATTAGATATCGCTTAAAAATTCAATAAAAGTACGTAAGTATGACGGGAGACATGAATATGAGAATTAGTTCCTTTCAACGGGTCAACCCGATCAAAACTTTATAATAAAGAAATTTCTTGCAATTTCAAGAGAGCGTGCAGCTTCTCAAGTGAGAAAAATTTAAGTAAAATAATAGTTTTTCTGAATGGCTTTGTTTATCTCATTTTTATTTCTCAGCAGAGTCCTACCTGGACTGAACCAAAACTTTTAATCGAAAATGGACTGATCCGAGCAAAGTTCGTGTTAATATTCAGTTCTACATTAAACCAAACGATTAACAAGAATGTTCACATTGCAGCACTTCTTGTAAATGGTATCAATAGTTTCGAACAAAATGCTACTTAGACTTACATACAACTATCTTGAAATCCTTCTTTCCGGTGAACTGGGCGAATCAACTGAATATATACAAGGCGAGTTTTTAATTCAAAAATGTCTTGACCAAGCATATGAGTAAGTTGTTGTCTAAAGACCAAAAGACGGAAAAGCTTGATGTTGCTCAATTAATTTTGAAGGAATATAACGCTGATTGGACTGATCTATTAGATAATTTGCCAACTATCGATGAGAGTTGAATCTACCGCATTACAAAATTCAGGTTCGGAACAGCAGCTTCGTAATCAAATGCCCCCGTAAGTTGAGCATAGCCAAATATTATTCAATCAACGGCATTACATTAATCCTGTTGATATTGCCAGTATCAAGATTCCTGTTAGGAAAGGTATACAAAATTCTTTCCAAGCTGATATAGTAAATGTTTCACTCGAAAAATTCACTTCGCTGTATAGAATGCTGCTTTCATTAACTATTACCTGTTCTGAAATCTAGAAATCTAGAAAGTAAAATATACATCGATTAGCACTTTGACTTATAGTACTTTGACCCGAAAGAAAATACAAAAGATTTCGTTTGCGTATTCTGAGTTATGTCGAAAACTTTTTATATCGAAAAAAATTCAAGAACTTAAAATTGTTTAACCGCTCAACAAGTACTTATCATTCAATCCGATTATTATAATATATATTAATAATCATTATAGATCTACAAAATTGTCTAGAGTAAGTTAAAAATTGCAGCAATATGAATATATTTGCACCTAATAGAACAAATATCAATATTCCTGACAAGCATAACAAGAATACATTTCAAATTTTGAAACAGCATGCATACGTTACACGTTTAATACCCTCTGTAAGACTCAAAAATGACCATTAAACATCCAACAAAGTATGAGTATTTAAGAGCAGGGTAATAAAATTCAATTTGATTTATATGTAAATTGTCTGTTACTGTTAGAGAAACAAAAAAAAAGTAAAAGCCTATGGCAATAACTTGCAATATATAGGAGAAAGTAATTGTTGTCGCTCTTTCTTTCTCTCTCTCTCTCTCTCGCTCTCTCTCTTTCCTCAGTTTTTAACACTACTTGCGCCAGTAATAAGCTTTTACTCTCACCTGTCTTTCTTTCTTATATATATTTATATATTAATTAAAGCTATTGATGCTTCTATTAGCCTCACACTTAAGAAAATAACCTCTCACACTTAAGAAAAATTGTAATTTTTTCGCAATTTTTTCTCAATGCCGTCACAATTTTTTTATTTAAAATTTTTATTACACAATATCTCAGAGGCAACACGTATGTCAACTTAATGTGTTTCCCTCTAACTTCTTCTATAATAATTTTTAGATTAATTTTCTCTATTTTCTTCAACCAAGCAGCTTATAATTTCCTTTTTTTCATAATAATGAAATACAAGACCATTAAATATACATTCAAAATATGTTTAATATAAAAATGTTTTATAGAAAAAATTTCCAGAATTGTATGAGTTTATGAATTATTAATTAAAGAGCAGTCACTTTGTTTTTATAAGAAGAGCAAAAAAAAAAAAAAAAAAAAGTTTCAATACTACTACATTTGCAAGCGAATAAATGAAAATTTACCCACCGGTAAAGTAAACATAACCACATATTGATTAAAAGCTATTGAAAAAAAAGTTGTATTCGAGTTGAAACGAATCTTAACTATAACTACACATCACAAAATACATGATAATGATAATCTTATAATAAATTTCACCATTCGCAAATAACATTGTTACTTAGTATGTGCCATACTTCAAATCGATATCCACTAAATTTCTCATAACTTTTTTAAAAACGAAAAATTAATAAAATAAAATATTCTATGTTACAAATGGTATGATAAATTTAGTGTCTTTTTATATGAAAAATTTGTTCAGTGTCGGGTGTAATAACAAAGAAAAGGGAAGAGAACATTTTTCAAGAAAGCAAAACATAAATATATTTGCTCTGTTTCTTATATTATTTTTCATAGTATATATGCAGATATATGCATAAAAATATATGTATATGTTGCATATATACATATATATGTAGGTACATATATATATATATATAAATATATATATAGGTGGGTGTTCGTTTATGTATGTATGTATGTATTTAGATATATTTATGCAAACTTTTTTGCATATTTATAAACGAGAAGAGAAGAAGCAACAAATTCCCAGAAGTCAACGATACTTAATGCTTCAATGATTCATAAAATTTCAAATGCAATTTTGAATTAAATTTCGATTCACACAACTTTTTGCAGAGCAGATGTACGCCAGCAAAGGCAACAGCTGCCGATTTATTCTACACTACATTTCAAACATTCACTTAAAGTAAAATTTTCTTAGTTATGTTGATGTATACATACGAACGTAAAAACTATGTAGTTACGAGATTTAAATACTGCTTCAGATTTTTTTTTTTGTTTTTTTTATATTTGTTTTTATTATTATTTTGCACAGTAAAGCAAAATAATGCCATATGGCTGAGAACTTGAATGAAATTTATATTGGCTTACAACACAGCTGAGAGTTGCGTTTTATTTTATCTTTTTACTCATCGGCATTAAGATTTTCTTTGCTTGCACACGTCCCCCCTCCCCCCAACCACCAATTCACATCTCTAGAAAATACTGAAGACATACATAAAAATAACTGAGATGAAGGCGAAAGCAAGACAAACCCAATTGGATTTTAGTTTTAATCCCACTCTAGATGACAAATTATGAATGTCATATAATTTTTTTTTTTTTTTCGTTTTTTTATCATCTTTTGTTAGGAACTTTAGACAACAAAAGCAATAAAAACTAAAGAGTAGAGTTTTTAAGATAATGTGCCAACTTTAATTTAAGAAAGATTTATATAGATCTTATAAGCAAAATTCTTAGTCGGTTTTTCTTTTCTTCTTTTTCTTTTTTTTTTTTTTTCTTTTTTTATTTCCCGCCTGTTTTTTCTCATAAGAATATAGTGTTAAAAGAAAATTACGTGTTTTAAAGAACAAGAAGAGCAGGAAAAGAAAATGAAAGCAACTGCGTTAACATTATATTCATCATAATATAGATGGATTGTTTGTATGCGTGTTGTCGCATTCATTTACCGAACTTAGTCACGCTTTTTGTGATTAGTCATTTGGCATTAGAATTCAAGTCAACAAATGAAAAATAAAGTTGAAATGGTTAAGTCTTTCAATTCAACAAACGATAATTAAAGAACTTGTGGTGTTAAATATATTTCCTTTTAACTACCTTGACTGCTTTATGCACACGAGCGCCAACGGATAGCGGAAAGGAATGTATGTATGTGCTAAGACTGTAACTAAGAACTCAATATAAAATTGTTAAAAACAAAGTTAAGCACACTGAAGACTTTTTCATTTTTTCCACTAATGATCGCAAACACTTTTTATATAATAGCATCCCTCGGCTAACAAATGAAATAAGGACAAACGATAGCTTTAAAAGTATCAACAACTTTTTTTAACGCCAAAAATCATTGTTCTATTAATTTCTCGTAGATATAAAAGCGAAGTAGTTCATTTTTGCATCTTAACGTAACGAAGAATGATTCAATATGACCTGTTGTCTTGTTCTTAATAACGTATACAACGATGAAAACTGGAAGCTTGACGAACCAATCTGTAGAAGTAACTATTTGTTTTAAAGTTAAATCGTTTGTGTAACAAATTGAATACGCCTTGAAAGGTCTATATTTTCGAAAACATCACGAATTAAATTTTTATCTTATCTTTTTCGATTAATTAGTACGCTCACATTTTTTAACAAAAATTGAATTATACGATATTCATGGTCGAATATTAGGAGTATATTAAACGATTAAAAATTGATCGAAACACGACCATTTTTCACTAGGAAAATTTTATAAAAATTTATCTTTCGCTGGTGTCGTTCGGGCATTCTTTTAAGGTACACCACTTATATATATCGTTTCTTTGAAGATAAATTTGAATTTAACTAGCAAAGACATTTTTACCAATAACATTAACAGAGCCCTGTAAGAGGATTAACGTAGATCTGTTAAGCAATTCGCGTCAACCTATTATTGGATTTAAAAGCCCACTCCGTCCAAATTAAGATACCTAGGAAACCTTTATAGAAGCCATGTGAATCTGCATGAAATAACCTTTAAAATTATATACAAAATTATCCCGCTACTTTAGTGAATTCCTTTCAATAAATGCTTGAAAATCGATATATTGACAGTAACCGACCAAACAAAATTAGCCAAATTAGAGGCTCTAGAGCGGCCAAACTAGAAATTTGCAACGATATTAACACAAATCACGTGAATGTGTATGAAAATAGCTTTCAAACATGCTAAGCAAATTCAAATTTACCTTTCTACAACTATCTTTAACAAACTTTTAAAATTACAGTTAAATTTTGTATATAATTTTAACGATTGTTTCATGTAAATTCACATGGCGTTTAAAAAAGTTTCCTAGGTATCTTAATTTGGACGGAGTAGGCTTCCAAATCCAATAATAGTTTGATGCTAATTGGTTTACAGACGTATGTTAATCCTCTTACAGAGCTCTGTTAATGTTTTTGATAAATGTCTTTACTAGTTAAATTCGAATTTATCTTCACACCCTTCGCTTCTGTTGTGTATTTGCCAATCTGATACACTTACAAAATACAAAATTAAATGAATGATTTTTTATAAAAAATTGTGAAAACTCATTGATAATTAAATTCATAATTAAATTATAGCTTATGAGCGCGATCAAGCGTACACCTCAGCACCATAAATCTAAAGTGAATACCAGCTAAAAATTCGAAGTCAAAGCAAGACTGACAACAATTATATTCGCCATGATATATCAATAATTGTAATTTGATATGAGGTCTTACTTTTCATTAGAACCCTTATGTTAGGAGGAATTTGAAAAACTTACGATAGCAAGTTTATATATCAAAGAATTGTCTAAGACCGATTTTCATTGTAACCTACTAAGAATTAAGTCTTGCTGCTATATAAAGTTTTATTTTTTTTTTAAATTTGTATCGGAATAATAATATTTTTGTTTATTATTTATTTTTATAAAGAAATATTAAATATTTCAAAACTTTTTCATATAACGACCTTTTCTTTTAATGCTATACGAAGAATCGTCACAAGTATACTCCGACAGATATCAGACGGACAGACATGATTAAGATTCCATCTGATTCTAGATCAGTTTGCATAATAAAAGATTTGATTTTAAGTTCTCTTAGGTATTGTATACATTGATGCAAATGGACATTGAAAGTGCACTGTATATATACTATCAGCCTGCAAGACAATACGTCCGCGGACGTTTTCTCTATTAAAATAATAAATTCCAAAGGATAATATTAGCATAATTGGCTCTGTATGGCAATTGTATGTACATTTAAAGTCTCTAGGTATTTCGTTGTTAAATCAGTTATTTAATTAATGTTTGTAATAACTTAAAGGCTAATTATGGAAGAAAATTTTCCTTTAAAATTTCTTATTTTTGTAAATTTTTGATATTATTTTCTCCTCCAAACGAGATAACAAAACAATTGATATTTTGACACAATAGTTGGGAATTGGGAAAAAAAGAAGAGGAAATCAATGGAATCAACTTTAAATCTATCAGTGTTCTCATGCATATTTATCGAAAGTAAGCTAAAATAAAATGTAATATAATGCAATATCTGCATGAGCGCTTTGCGTGTGATGAACATGTAAAACCCAACACACATATAACACATATAACGAGACTTATAACGGTACATTTACAGGTTTGCATACTGTATGCAAAAAAAAAAGAAGGAACAATAAAAAAAACACCGAAAGCTTTGATATGTGTTAAGCCATCAATATAAAATGTTATTATAATACATCAATCAATAAGTTCCAGGACTAAGTAAGAAACAACATTTTTCTTTCTTTTTTTTTGCCAATATCCATTTTTATTTCTTAACATAGTCCGTTTTTAACCAATCCAAGCCTTACCTAGTAGTTCGAAACTTTTTTTATAAAACGAATTGTCACGGCCCTCAGTTCAGTTTTCGCAATGACTTCGTCCATCGAATCTGTAGAACATACCTTTTATAAAATTTGCCATGGGGAGATCAGGTCTGGACAGTACCTTTCGTGACTTGAATTCATGCTATTTTGCCATTGTAGCCACCAACATGTTACACAACGGATTTGTTCCATTAAGAGTAAATTGGAAAATAGCTTTTTCATGCCGACAATTTTCTGTAAAATAATGTATGCAGTGCCTTTTGATATCTTTATGATTTCCTTTTCGATTATTGAAAAGTTCGTTAGCTCAATTTGTTCAAGTATCGCGATGATAAAGCGAAGGTCTTGGAATGCGTTACCTCATAGGTTATTCGGATTTTTTTATTGTTTTGAGATTAAAAATAGAAAAAAAGGGCGTGACTAAAAAAATCAATGAAACTCGTAAACAAATAAATAATTGCAACGACATGAAATTTTAGCAGGCAATGTTTGGGGTGTAGTTGCACTTTCGAAAAATAGTATGAATTTTTTATTACATCTATACTACTGTATATAGTTCAGTTCCGAATATTATTGATCGATGTGCGATGACGTAGCTGTATATATGTGTTGATAGATACGTATATTGACGTGACTATGATTGTGGCAATCATCTTCATCGTTATAGCAATAGAGTCGTGTTCGGCAACAAACTCGAAAACTTTGCCAAAAGCAGTGAAAAGTTTTCGCGTATCATTTCGTCAACTCAACACCAACATCGCGTATATCCTTCAAAAATGATTCGCTATTTCTGACAGCAATCTAACAACGTACATGTATGCACATAGTTGATGGTTGGAAATTTTCCTAAAATTTGGATTTGTTTTTTTTTTTTTTGCTTTTGCTTTTTTTATGATTGCTTGGTATATAAGTTTACTGCAAGCGGAAATAACAAACGGAAACGGAAACATTATTCGCATACACACTTGACTGCTTGCTGTTGTTACGGTACAAGGTAATGCCATTGAAACGGTTCTTGATTATTTACTCAAGTTCGTATACGCACACAATCGTATACAAATAGATATATCTAACAAAGAATACACATATGTTGTTATTACCGTTTCACATGCACATGCACTGGCACATGCATAAGTATTGGAAACCCTTCCAATTATGAAAACTGCTTGCTTTATTGAAAAATTTCTTTTGCTTCTTCTTGCTTTTATTTTCATGTATTTGTTTTTCTTCCTTTTTCATTTCTTTTTTTATTATTATTTTGTCTTTGATTGCCGTTGTTTGGTTGTTATTGTTTTACTTGTTGTTAGTGCTCTCACGATTTCTTTAAGCAATTGCACGACTTGTTAATGCTGTTAAATTGACAGTTTTTCAGTGAAATTTTATCGGTAATCCATAAAACCAATGATGACGAACAGAAAGATACTGTAAGGCAATCAAAGGTAGAGTATCTCTTCTTCTATTATAGTTACTGCTTTCTTTTCAACCTTTTTTTTTCACATATTTTGAAATAGTGCTGTGATTGCACATGCAGGCATAGCTTATAAGCACTACATTATAATAATTACTTGAATGAACTTAAATTTTGTTTGAAAAATACTTTTGGGAATAATGTTTGAAATTCCTGCAAATTTGTGTGTTCATAATTCTGTTATGTTGCGTAAATTGCTAGAATAGTTTGTTTTTAAACGAAGTGAAGTCAAGTAAGATTAACAAGACGAGTTCGTATATATCTCAACATTAAATTAAATTCAAATTTAAGAAAAAGAATATATTTTTATACCCATCACCGAAGGTGAAGCGTATTTTTCATTTTGTCAACTGGTTTGTAACTCCCAGAAGAAAACTTCGGATGCATTAATGACGTAA
>KK351105.1:315664-391082 GCA_000671755.1 Glossina brevipalpis
TGACGCATATGCGTTGACGCATTGACGCATACACGCATTGACGCATATGCGTTGACGCATTGACGCATACACGCATTGACGCATATGCGTTGACGAATTGACGCATATGCTTTGACGCATTGACGCATTGAAGTCAAATTTAGAATCGTTTTAAACATGTCCGTCTGTGTAGTGTCGATGGTAAACATTCTCCTGGCCGCAAAAATGAAGATATCGGCTTCAAATTTGTCAAAAACATTGGAAATTCTTTCACT
This sequence comes from Glossina brevipalpis, assembly GCA_000671755.1. NCBI lineage: Eukaryota > Metazoa > Arthropoda > Insecta > Diptera > Glossinidae > Glossina > Glossina brevipalpis. The sequence continues at coordinate 315,919 of KK351105.1, forward strand.
GCCACGCCCACCTATTACAATTAAGTTTTTCGCCCTTTTTTAAGGTAAAGGTGTTAGGTATAAAAGATTCGGCACCGCCGAATATAATGTTCTTGTTTTTTTTTTATAGAGTTATTTGTACCCTGCCACGCGTCGCTCTGGTTCAGTCTGGTTAAATGGAAAAGAAATAAAAGAGAAAGCATACATTTCTAATACATTGTATTTCACAACGGTTCTGTGTGTATTATAATTTTTCCCGTTCCAAGGGAATTAGGAAAAATGTGCATTGGCATCCGTGGCTCGGTCTTCAAAAAACTAAAAGTGAATAACATACATAAGTCACTTTTTTTATCGAATTATCCTCGATTTTATCGATTATTCTACCTTGCATCTTTTTGTCACCCACTCAGTGGAAAAAGTATTTAAAAAAATAAAGAAAAAAAAAGAATTTTAAAGGAAAACGCTTTAGTTTACAGAAAAGAAAAAGAAAAATATATATAATATTTAAACGGATTAAACAATATTTAATAAATGCTCGGATTCAACGATTCCATCATTCTTACTCTCACATCCAGCACCAAACGTGACGGGTATATAAATTTTCTCCTGTTGTTCGTAGTGCCCAGAAGGAAACTTCAGAGACCACACAAAGCATATATATTCCCGATCAAATTTGGAATCGATTTAAACGTGTCCGTCGGTCCATTCGTCCAAGTGTCTGTCTGTCTAACGTCTGTAGTAAATATTCTTCTGGCCGCAAAAATGAAGAGCAGTTTCAAATTTAGCACAAATTTGGAAGTCTTTGCGTGCAGCTCAATGTTGAGAATGAGCCAAATCAATCAAGCCTACGGTATATACATTGAATACACGATACACTACGAATTATACTATTGTATACTATTGTATACGACTTTGCTGGTATTGTTACATATCGATTAGTTTCATTGAAAGTGAGAAAACAGCAACACATCCGTATGTTAAATATAGTTTGAAGAAATTTAGCCGGAATCTCAAACCTAAATATCTAACTAACCGCTAATATAGGATCTTTACAAATTTAATATAAGTTTTTACTCGCTTTTTTCTAAAAACATTTTTTTCCGATTTCAAAATATATTTCATAAAAACACCAAACAAAAATAAGTTAATTATAAAATACCAAAAAATAATCAGCGCAAGTCAAACCTTTTATTTTGTTACGTAGACTTTTTCGTAATAAATCATATTTCTCTACAGAGTCAGTATCACCCGATAGGCTATCCTTTAAGTTAGTTAAAATTAAAAAATTTTATATTTAACTGCCTGCAGGCTTTACTGCTTTTATGAATTCCTGATAAAATAAATAAATTTTCTCTGTTTTCTTTGAACACAAGTTATAAAACCAAAAATAAACAAATGAAAACAATATCGTCGGGCAAAGTCGACATTGCAATAACCTACACCAATTGTCCTAATACAATTCTCATTTATTTTCATAATAAAAAACCATAAAAGTTTACTTTGTTTCAATTTAAAAAGACATAGGAGTCCTTATAAGCGACGTAAATCAAATTTAGCAAAATTAATTTTCTTCTCGTAGATCGGTATTATTATTCACATACTATTGTCGTAGAGTATTAAAATTTACACTTCGTTGCCATATAAAGGTAAAGATTTACCTTTCATGAAAACACAAATATTGTTTCACGTTGGTCAAATGCGGCGCATCTAATTTTTGTGTTAAATCGTTATTATGGATTAATTTTCTTCGAAAAAATATTAAAATATAAACATTTTGGCTTACCTTTTATAAGACCGTATTCAGAACATTTTACTATCCAATACGATTTTTTCACATCAATTTCGCATCATGCCGGAATGCTGTTGCTCAGTGATTTTTTTCAAACAGCTTTGAAAAACTGTACATTTCTTAATGTAACATCTGTTTTTAAATAGACGCTTATATACGGGGTGTGATAGTAAAAATGATCCGATCAAATTTCGATCGGATTTCATTAAAATATCTCAAAAATTACGATCTGTAAATTGAACACATATACAGATGGACAGCCAGACACGTTTAAATCGATTAAGTATGTGATTCTGAATCCATCCACACGACAAAAGGTGGATCTGAGGTAAATTCTTGGGGATGTTACATATATCCGCACTAATTTAATATATATCCTAAACCACAAATGACGTAGGGTATAAAAACATCAACAGAACCTCAAACATAACAACGATAAACGCATGAACTTGAGCAGACATGAACGCGCAATAAAAACGCGTGCATCAGCTATAACAATAACAATTGCTATTAACTAGAACATAAACCAAAAAAAAAAAAACAACAAGAAAATTATATTCGGCTTGACCGAATATTTTATACCCATCATATTAATTATTATTATTATATCATAAAAAAAGGTTAAAAAAACCTACATTTTGATAGATAGTAGATTTTTTTCATTTCTATGGACCACCATGGACATTCTTACTGCGTAGTCTATGAATAGTGAGCAAAACACTCAGACAACCGAGGAGTTTTTGTCTTATTTTATACAGAACAATGTTTACACAGAGACATTGCACAGACGGACAGACGGGCAGAGGGGCAGACGGACATGCTTAAGTTAAATTCTAAATTTATTTGCTGATCAACAATATATATACTTTATGTGGTCTCTGAAGTTTCTTTCCGGGCATTACAAACGAAATGACAAAATGAATATAACACTTAACTTCGGTGGTGGATATAAAAAATTGTTTTTTATATGTGCGTGTTTGTGGCTGCATTTTCGAGCATTTGTGCGATGAAACTTAGAATTACAATAAATTAATTTAACGCACACACAATAAAACTTTATTGGTGGCCACAAACAAAACGAAGGTTTTTCCTATCATTATTAAGGAAATGCAATGACAAAAAAATGAAAGCGAAAATTTAAAACGGAATTGCAAAGAATTGAAATCAACTAAAAGTCTCTCAACTTAACTTAAATTAACATCACGAAAATGAAGTAAAAATCAGCGCCAACTGAGATTTTCATCGAACAAGGTAGGTGCGAAATATTCCACTCGATAAAAATATCAATTCTTTTTACGAAAACGGAAACATTACAGTTCAATATAATAAAAAATTTTCTCTTACATATTATTCTATTCTATTTTTTATTTTCTTTTGTTTCTACGAGAAAATAAAATGGAAAACCGGTTCAATTTCAAGGTGGAAAACAGAAATGTGATTTAATGTGCGGTTGTAACATTAAAGCTGCTTCGCATATACATGTGCAAGCACAAGCGTATGCACGTGCAAGTATGTAAACACAAACACACACGCCGGTCCTGTAAAACTATGTGGCAGCTTAATTCAATTTGTTGTGGTTCTCTATTCACATGTCATGTACGGGTATTACGTACAAAAAACTGTGAAGAGTTAAATCCTGTTTATTGTAATAGAGTTAGAATTTACCAAAACGAAACGAAACCGAACGAAAAAAGAAAGAAGAAAAAAAAACAAAATAAGATAAAATAGAAAGAGAAACATAACCGGTATATGTAGACAAACGCTGCTAAATAATTTATTGTGTTCAGTTTTAGAAAATTACGAAGAACTACAACAAAATTTGCGGATACAGCAACAGAAAACCGCAACAGAATTAAACCATAATAGGAGTTACTTCAGAGTATAATAATATTATAAAGGGGGGGGAAAGGGAATTATTTTATATACATATATATATATATATATATATATATACGTACATATACATGTATGTATGTAGGTATGTATGTATATACTTATATAAGGGGGAACTGTGTTTATATGCTTATATATACAAACCATATGGAGATAGAAAAGCCTTTTGATATATTTCAATAATAAAACAGAATTTTATATGAATTTTTCTATATGTAGGGATGGAAGTGAAAGTAAAATTTATTATAACAAGATACGAATAGTTTACCCGAAAAAATGGATGTGATCAAGTTTCTTACAGTAACTACATAATATACAGATTAAGTTCAATTTTTTCTTCATCCGAAAGTACTGAGTCCAACCTGTTTTAAACTCAATAATAGTAAATGTTTTCAAATCATTTCAATAACTCAAATTTTTATAAATCTGTAATTCCTTGAAGAAGCGATAAATATATTTCAGAGTTTCTGGTGAATATATTTTTCGAGATGCTTCAAATCGTTTCTCCATTTTTAAATGAAACATTCGGTGTGAAAGAAATAACAGAAAACATTTTTTGTTTTATCAAAACGCATTAATACAATAAATTAAATCATTGTACTTAAGTATAAAAATGACTATACGTTTTGTAAATCACTTTCAGCTGACCGTAACACCGGCAATATATAAACTTTCTAAACTTTAATAAAGAAGTCAATCTATAGTATTTGAACGGCCTTAGATTGTGGGCAAAATTATGCGATATGAACAAATTATACCAAAATTAACTCTAGATATTAAGAAATAATTTCATCGACGACGACCACTAGACATAGTCACACATATATAAAGACAACACAAGATGCACAAGGTAACATACTGGTGCTGTCATGCCCATTAATGGCATACAACAGACTTCGATTTATATTTGATATTTAAACGATATCGATAAGTTTGCCCCTCCGCAATTTATTTATACAAATAAACTTATTTGTATAATACAAAAAGGACTTATCGATATTTTCATTAAAAAAAAATTCTAAATAAGATTTTTCTTGTATCCATCACTCAAGACTGGTGGTATATTCAGTTTGTCATTTAATATGCAACACCCAGTAGAATTAAGCATGTCCGTCTATGCGTCAATCTGTTTATCCATTTCTGTCTATTTGTCATTATATATGCAACACCCGGTAGAATTAAGCATGTCCGTCTATCCATCAATCCGTCTGTCCATCTATGTAATGTCTATGGTGAACATTCACTTCGCCGCAAAAATTAGTATATTTTTGATTAAGAAAAAAACAAAACAAAACAAAATATATTAAATATGTGTGAGAAATTTAAAAGAAAACAACATGACAAAACAAACTGAGAGGAGTGTCATAACACAGCGTCTTTGCAGGCAAAGGAAAATGAAAAGCTCTTATGAAAAAGAGGTAGATGGCAATTTTCTTATTAGCAATTTTCTTTGAAAGTTATGAAATTTCTTTTACAAATAGTTCAAGATTTTATTTTTAAAAAAATGCAATATACTGAAATTTCTTCAAAAAAAAAATTCACCAAATTTCATCATGTTTTACCTCAAATGACATTTTTACAGTTAACATGGAAATGTGCAGAAATTTCGTCACATTACTTTATTTCATAGTAAGAAAAAATTCTATATAAGGCATGGAAACACCTGTGTCTACGTAGTTGTATGTTTGTTTTTAATTTTTTTTGTATGCTAATAAAAATGTACGCATACTTGTGTCCGCTTATAAAATGATGAAATTTTTTTTCTTGTACTTTCTTTTCTTTTCTTGTATCTCTTTATTCTTAACAAACATATATGAAAGAGAAGAGTATGTTTAATAAATAAATTTTCAATACGTCACCTCACGCATGTCAGAAATAATCATTTTTTCATTTAACGAGTGTTCTTTGAAAAAATTGTCAAAATTTTTTTCACAAAAGAGAAAAATTTTAGATATTGTGAATATATTTTTTTAATTATCATTTTTCAAACCTAAAAATTATTGCATTTACTTGTTAAATTCCACGGTATAATAAACATTTCGCGTATTAGATAATCAAAGTGTTTCGATGGAAGAAGTGTGTAAAGAATTGCCATCCGGCATACGTCCAAGATGTTTAGATTGGCTCGCACAGGCTGCCGACCATTGTAGAAAAGTGGTTTTTGAATCACCACGTTTTAGTCTATGGATCCTCATAAAAAGCTTCTTTATTTCGGTACCCGAGAGCCATTCAATTAACGTACACCCTATGCATATTGATCGTAATGCGTGCAAGTTTTTACTTCAAGAGTTTGCAATGGATTTTATAAAAAAACAATACCAGCATACTGCAGATAAGGAGCTAAATGAAATGCTAAAGCGCCTTATTAAATCATGTTTAGGTTTTATAATTTTAGCTATAATAACGTTCATTTTTATCTACATCAATGGCAGAACTAAAAAGCGTGTAAAAAAAGACGGCGTGCCTGAGCGGATATATTGCACTCAGGATCGAACGATAGTTTCAACTAAACAATTCGTACGTAAGAACAAAGATGAATTCAAAGGTCAAAGGCAAATTGAAGAAGTTCTGGCGCCCGTTGGCAGACCGATTATGATACTAAATATGCGTTCAAAACAAGAACTGCTTGAAATGATTACAAGTAATAATATGCGAGCGACTAAATCTAAGACCGAAATAATGAAAAAAGCTTCAAATTTTCTGGGTGAAAACATACGAAAAATACATTTGTTCATCGCCTTCGACGAAGATCTGGTTTATAAAGAAGACGATCTGTCTACAAATTTGCCTCCTCTCAGTCGTGCTCGGGCAAACACTAGAACTTCTCAACAAAGTGGCTCCGCTTCGCAAACCGCTTTAGCATTATCCAAACGCAGTTCGCTGAATAAATCTTTATTTACTTCTTCCAAGTCTTCGATACCTATTTATATCAAGCGCAAACGCCTCACAACCAGAAATAAATAATTCAAAAAAACTAGCTAGAAATGGTTATTGTCTTTCATCATCATGATAAAGTCGGACCACACATCTCTTTGCTGATCTGATAAAAATTAAGAGAGCTTGACTGTTAGTACTAATCTTACTGCTGCTAATTTTAATTAATGTAATATTATATTGTTTTAATTAATGTAATATTATATTATTATATGCATGATAGTAATAAAAATACTAAAATGCTAAGATAAACCAATAGGGACAATATTGATAATTAATTAGTAAAGATGCCAACAACCAGTAAAGATGATAAATATAATAGAAATAGTGAGAAAGTGGTAAAAGTAATAAAACTGATACTAATGATAGGGATAATAAAAATAATAAAAATAAAAATAAAAATAAAAGCAATAAAATAGTAAATTATAAAAAAGTAGAAGTAATGCTTATAAGGCATTAGAAGTACTAAAAGTACTGTAATAATAATAGCAATGATAAGGATAATAAAACAAGAGTAAAAATAGTGAAAATAATAGGATTAATAATAATTATAAATATTGAGGATTAGGAACAACGATCGAATTGTACTCATAATAATATAGTAAACTGCACTTTATCCTTGTTTCGTAGACGAAGATTGGCCATAATCACGCGGTGAGTATTCCGGCTAAGTTGTTAGAACTTTTAAAGCTTTTGCACTGCGTTGGTTAACATACCTTCGAGGAAATGAAAAAGTTACAGCCAAGATAAATACGTTCGTTCAACTAATTCAATTTAAAATTTTCATTTAAGTGAAAGCAGGAACAAGTCTAATTTACTAATTACTTTGCCAGAGATTTTTGGTATCTTTTCTCTCATCATTTTCGTTCACTTTTATACTCAAAATGTTTTGTCATACAAATGATTGTTAACGATTTTTAACAAGAATTTTAATTTAACTATTGTAAAACGTTGGTTTAATGAATACAATCGCTGCTGTAGTTCACTTTGAATTCAAAAAAAGGGTCGATAAAATTCAGTTGCTTTCAAAAAACAAGCATCGATACCATGCAATTATGTTTATGTGACACATAACCTGAAATTTGAAAAGTTTGTAGGCATCATTATTAAGAGCTTACATTTAATATTCGCTGGTATGTTCGGGAATTCTACGCTACACATAGTTCGAAGATAACTGAAATAAAATTATTTAATCTAGATTTTTACATATGAAAGTATAAGCAATTGACACTCAATTGTAGGCCTCTTTCAAAATCATTTCAAATTCATACGCTTTCAATGCAATTCGAAGCAAATAATCATTTCTTTTATTTATATAACTGGGCGACATCACAGGCTTATAGAGAATCGTGTAACGGGTAAGTAAAACACTCATACAGCTTTTTACTTGGCAGAAACCTTCAAAGGAATAGTAAAAATAGGCCATCAAACTCTTTTTAACCAGAAGAATGCACAAAAGCTCGAACATGTGCATTATAAGTATGCAAAATTTTAAATTCATTTGTTATCTGACACATGAATGGTTTAGTTTGTGGTTGAGGAATAAGTAAATTTTTTCAATTTCCTTAAGAAGTATTTACTTAGTCTTCAATAATTATTGTTTTTTCTTCAAAATAGCCCTTTTCTTTTCAAAAAAAAAAAATGATTGGAATATAGGGAAAATCCACAGGAATTTGCATTTACTTCATAATTGTCGCGCATTTTAGCGATAGTGTTTTCAAGATATATAGAATAATATCTAACTTGATTAACGTTTGATTTACGATCAAATTATGTTGTCTTCAGCAAACGTTTGAAGATTTCTTTTTAATTTGACAAAAAGCGAAGAACTTAAACAATAATTTTCTGTAGCGAAATAAATAAAAAAATGCGTTTAAAATTGATGTTTGGAAGTTAATCGATTTATTACATTTTAGAGAAATTTTCAAAATAATTAATAATTTCACACTTTAAAATTTTTAATTGCATAAGATACTGCCCGTCTTTCGTCGTATATTGCAAGAAAACGAATGCCAACAATAACTTTAAGAAAACGAAAACGAAACAAAAAGAACAATAAATGTAATTGTATACAAACAATATCAAAAATTTTTCCTTATGGCTTAAAGCAATCTAAGTTAAATTCTATGAAAAAACAAAAACGCGTTTATATTTTCAACGTAATTTCATGTAATATGCACACCATGGCTTCATTTTAGATGTATATTAAGCTAATGAATAGAGAGCTTTACAGTTATTGCATATTGCGGTATATATTAGATTTTAATTGTGTATAAATATTTTTTGATTTACAAAATTGTTTACTTGGGATATTTCTGATCTTAATCAGAAATTTATTAAAATTCAAAACAATTAAAGGCAGTTTGTGAACTCTTATCAATTAACCTAATTTCCTCTAAAACATGCAAAGTAAATGGGTACACATATTTATTGATCCGAAACAATAACAAAAAAAAAAAAAAATTACAAATTCTTCCCAAAAATAACTGACAGTAATTTCAATGATGTCAAAAAATCCAATTAGCTAGAAATGATTTTCATATATGCGAATATACTTCAAAAACTTAGCATTTTCAACATACATATCTCTTTTTACATACTCACTCATTGAAAGATAAAAGCATATTAATTCAATCATTACTTTTGTAACAACGAGATAAATACATCAAAGATCTTAAAAAAAGGCTTCTAAATATTTTTGACTAACTTAACTAACTTGGCATACTAAAAATAAAGTGTAACATAATTCATCCGATTGTCTATTTTATGGAAATTTTTGAAATAAAAACCACGATTTAGTTCTGAAAGATCAAATATGCCAAAGATATTCCAAATGCCAAATGGCACAGATCAAATAATGAAAGTAATCTTTGCAAGTGCACAACTGAAAGTGTTGAATCAAACAAATTTCCCAAAAAAAAACCATAACATAACATAATATATTTCAATATATTTTCATTAACTACACTTATTATTTTAAATTTATTTTTAATTTACAATTGAAATATTAATTAAAATCGTATAAATGCGCTTTTAGTACAAACGAATACGAGTACGAGGGAAAAATCATAATTTATCTCTACAATTATCTTAGATATTATTAAAGGGTATCAAAGATTCGTTATAAAGAGCGTATAATATTTTCTTACTCCTATTCTCTTTTCATACGCTCTCTAAACAAGCAAATTTATAAACTGCTATCTCTAGAATTCCATTTACGTTCATCTAAGCTATTCAAGTACATATGTGTATAACACGCTCATTGCATATGCAATGTATGCCATGAATGTGAATTGGGATGTGATTGTGTGTCAAAGAACTCTTGACGTATGACGAATGAATAGTTCTGTATGTGTTAGTAACTTAAGGATATGTATACACAGAAGAGGTCAGAGAAGTTTAGTGCACACACACACACACACACACACACAATAACATTATTGAAATGTAGAAGCATTCTAGATGATTGTCACAAACATCATAGAGTGGCCAATAACTAGTAATTGTCAAATTGATGGAGAGAGACAAATACACTTTAATACATATATATACAATCACAATGTTAAGAACGTATTACCATACTAATGCTTATGTGTGATGATGTGTGAACACAATATCTTTGTTATGTTTGTTAGTTGTTAAATGTATTTATCAGTCAAACTTTAATATCTCTTGGGATAAGATAAGGACTAAGCATGAATTTGTATCATTATTGCCATAGTAAAGAGATTGTTAAATTTTGTCACTCTACCTCACCCCCCTAGAATCATAATACGTAAATATGTATATGAGTGTGTGTGTGTGTGTATGTGTGTATGTATGTATATCGTTAAGTTGTATGTCATTCGTAACTGTGAAATGTATAACACATTTTCAAGCTCTTGACAACGAATGGTGGTGGTGCTGGTGTTGCTGCTGCTGCTGCTTCGTATGACATTATGACCGCAATGTCAATTTTCAGATAATGTAATGTCAACATTACAATCTTATATATATATATATATATATATATGTATAATCGTACGCATATATAAACATTATTTAAATTAAATAAATGCTATGGATGCACCTACATATGCGCGTATGCAGGCAAGCATGCGTGCCTGAAGTGTTGATATTCATTACATGCGAACATATGTACTCCGGCACAAGTTGTTTTATTCAGTTAACATTAATTATCGTTTGATTATATTTTTCCATTTACTGCATTTATGTGCAGCCTTCACATTTAATGCATTTCAACACTGCGTGCCATAATAAAACCTATGTACACCCCTATATATATATATATATGTGTAAATTTTTTTTTGTTCTGCCCCTATTATATTTACTGTCTTTTTATCCAATTTAATCACTTTATTTTGGTTAGGCTTGCTATTTTTTTTTATTTCTTAATCCGTGAATCAATGGCAACAAGCATTTCATTAAAAAAAAAAAAAATGTGCAATAATTTTAAATTGTCTGCATATACAAAATTTACAAAAAACACACAAGATAATCTCAAACTGAAGAGCTCTTAAGTTAATACATAATAAAAATGAAAATTTTTCGAAAATTTTCGTCTTCTTACAGCACAATACCTGGTGTCAGTTTTGCTTAACTTAAAGCAGTACAAACTTGAAACCCGCAGCATTCATCAAAAGAGATAAAAGCTACATATAAAGGCCATATCAGCGTAGTTTCAATGAAATGCAATACCCTTGGAAAATGAAAACTGCGTCACATAGAATTCTTTTCATTCGCAATTATCAAAAAAAAAAAAAAAAAAAAAAAAAAAAAAAAAAAAAAAAATAAATGAAAAAAAAAAAAAAAGAAATTATATTTAGTAACATAAATAGAAAGTATCTATATACAGTATGGGTGTAGATAATACCTATAAGTCATAGAACACAGAGAATACAATGAANAAAGCAGTACAAACTTGAAACCCGCAGCATTCATCAAAAGAGATAAAAGCTACATATAAAGGCCATATCAGCGTAGTTTCAATGAAATGCAATACTTTTTTATAATTATTTCTGCGTCAAATAGAATTCTTTTCATTCGCAATTATCAAAAAAAAAAAAAAAAAAAAAAAAAAATATAAAAAAGTAAATAAATGAAAAATAGAAAAATAGAAATTATATTTAGTAACATAAATAGAAAGTATCTATATACAGTATGGGTGTAGATAATACCTATAAGTCATAGAACACAGAGAATACAATGAAACATGTACAATAAAATCTGGTTTGATTATATTCTGTGGTGTAGTACCATAAACTCTGAAAGTCACATTGCATATATGTATGCTATATATGTGTGCAATAGTTATGTATTGCCGACCCATTCTATACGTCTGCAAACGTACAAATGTTCATTTCGGTTCGTTTGTAATCTACCGGAATTAACTTTTACTATTCTGCAATCAACCAATCATTTTGGTCATCATAGTATTGGTATCAGTTCACGTGCAACTATATAATACACTTACACATCAATACATTCACTCATACATAAGTAAGGTAAGATAAGGTAAGGTTTTTCTCCATTATTTGCTATCTTTTATGGCTTATTTCTTGGTAAGATTTGGAAGATTCGATAACAAACTTTTGTTATAAAAAAAGAAAAAAATATTCGAAAAGAAGAGAAAAAGAAAATTACAACAACATTGATGGCAATATTTAACGAAAATAAATAAATATATAAATAAATTTCTGAATAAAAGTTATCTAGAAGACCCAAGATATATAGTACACGACCAAATTAAATGAACTCCGTTCAAAAAAAAAAACAAATACAATTTTAGAGATGATCAAAAAATACTAAGAAGAAAATTAGATTCGCTTAAGAGCAGCTATCGCTTTTCTCGAACGAATATATAAAAAACATTCGTTTTTTTTTTTTTTTGGTCATTTCGAGCATTTACCGCCATAATATATTTATATCTGATCACACATTATATTATATAATATATAATATATAATATAACAGACAAATTGAAAAACTCCGATCTGGATGTAATCAAGAAGAGACTTGTTAGGCATTCTCTTAGCAGAATATCTTGAAATAATAAAACGAAAGTTAGGACACACGTTCTTAAATCAGGATCCACATAATCCACGCCTAATAGCTTTAAATTAAAAAAAAATGCAAAGAAGAAATATGGAAATGATGTACAATCTGAACTAAAAACTAAAAAATTCATTTTTTTTTTTGTTTGCATAAAGTGATGTCGTCATTTATATTCTACAGAATCAATTAAAAGTTAATGTATCATAACAATACTTCGGTTTCATCCCCAAGTCTTGGACCATTGTAGTCTGTTTGTTCATGCGTTGCTGAATAATGAAACGGACACAAAGCATAAAAGAAATGAAAATTAATATACGATATAACGGGTAATGTATATCGAAATTATTAAATTATGTGATAAGTCAAATTAATTTTTTTTCATTAAATGGAAAATTAAAAAGACTTGAGATAGAGACAAACGTATAATAGCAGGCAAGAAAACTTTATTATTTTAAATGCGATCAAAAGAAAAGAAGCAAATATTAAGAGTGCATGCATCAGTTTCTAATCATTTCTTAATAAAGTATTTTCACTAACTAGTCACTAACTCTCACATCTCTTAGGCAACATATAAATTCGGTACAGAGGAAACAGCTGAAGACTTTGAGGCGATCGAAGAAAGTACAAATGTTTTGGGTGTTGGCATAAAAACCATAGCCCTGACCGGACAGGCAATTGCAATGTGTTGATCATAAGTCAAAATGTCTAATAAGTACAGTAAAGGTGTAAGCGTATAACAGTTCAGTTATACTAATGTTCTCTCGGCGAGTTTTGTTATACAGTGTCGAGATTATCCACGAAAAAATTCAATTTTTAGATATCATCATAAGAATTGAAGCATTATTTAGATACGTAGTAGTAGTCAATACAAAATCAGTAATCAAAAATAACTATATCTGATAAAAAATGTCATGGAAAGTAGCGGATTCCATTTCCATTTCAGTATATTCACATTTTCTAGGCGAGTTTTGTCATATGAGATGTCTTGCTGAACTATCACAATATAATGACTTTTGCCAGTAACATTAGTTGTTGTTCTTGTTCTTAGTCTAGTTTTCAGTGATCGTTTCTTTTGATGGCGGAAAAACATATAATATAGTACGACACTCAGCTCTAATGTCGTTATTTATCCCTTTCAACATCACAACACATTCTTACATATCGTAGTTCAGCAGCACTATCTTCTAAATTAAATGACAAAACCCATAATTCGAGTGTATGACATTTCCTTTTAACGCATAACGTGATCTTTTCAAAAATTTAAAAAAACTATATTATTCACAACCCAGCGAAAGTACTAGGTAAAGGTCATGTTCAATTTTTAAAAAACAAAAAGGCTGAACTTATATCACATCCTAATATATCTAGCGTTGCACGAATGATTTGTGTACTTAGTTATATGAGTTTTGATAAAGTGATCGCCTTAGCAAGTTCATTGAATGACAAATGCTCTACTTGAATACAATGCAATTCACCATATAATTATCAATGTCACTTTCAGTGAACGCAACCACAATTATTGAAAGATAAAATCATTTTATAAAGAAATGATTGTGATAAAACAACTCGTTGTTGCTTAAAATCACTGGGCAAACATATTAAGCTTTTAAGCAAAATAGCAATCCAATCCTCAGACAGATTGTTGACCAAAACTTTTACAGAATTTCTACAGAATGATTCTTGTTTGAATGAAATATCTAATGATACCGCTTGGAAAAGAAGTTACTTATAATTCAACTCTTTTATCGTGTTCAATATCTATCTTCCTGTTGAGTGCATATTTGAAGTCTTCATTTGAAGAACAGATGGCGCACCAGTGCAGTGTGTAATACAAATACTTGACATATATGGCATTTTATTGCGCCATCAACAAGTGTCACATAGGAATAAATGATAAATTGAAAAACTTATTGTGTAGTAGTGTTTTGAACATATTGATATTTGTGCCAAATAAAAAGCATTCGATGACAGCACTTTTTTTTTTCTCGAATGATATAAAAGAAAGTTTTGCATTGTAGCGTTACTGGGGAGATGCAAAGTGAATCAGTTCTAGTGATCCCAAGCGCAATAGGTCATGGGTAGACGCAAGCATACTATCTGCATCGATGCAAAAAATCAATTGAACTTAACAGAAAGACATTGATCTGTGGGATCAGAGGTCTATTACAAACTCTTAAAATCGGTTTGAAACGTTCACTTTTTAAAAAACTTCTAGAATATCAGAAAATCAAAGCAAAGTTACTCTTTTTTATGTGACATCCATCCATGAGTACAAGAAAACCGGTTCATCAAACATTAATACCATTCAATTGGGAAGGGCTAACTCAAACTACTTACTCACCCAACTCAGCTTCTTCTGCTTATCATTTGTTCGTATCAATCGATGATGCAGCATTACTGAGCAGTATTTCTGATCGTACAAGGAGAGCTTATATACACAGTGAATGCCATAACTTCTACAAATGTTATTAAAAAGTCACATAATTGACATTACTTAATAGACAAAAACAATTAACAATTCGTAGAAAGTGAATATACTAATATAAACCTATGCATCAGTAGTCACAAGAAATTCATGTCGTAAAAAAAAAACAATCATCCTATGATCTATACAGTGTACGGAACGGACTGACTGATGACATAGCATGTGAAGAATCGAAATAGTGATATAAATCCCATTTGCAGCAGGAATTTCGAGCATATATCATATTTATCGTAATTTACTGAAAAATGTTTATCGTATGCAGATTCAGGCCGAATATAGCTTCGCTCTTGTCAATTTATTATACTTTATCCTTTATCTACTGATAATTACAACGTCATCGTCTGACGGAAATAGGAAACTTTTACATATTTATATATTTACTCTTTATAACAATGAAATATTGGACGTTAATTATTGAAAAACATAAATGATCTTGTGGCTTCTTTCAAATCATTGAAATAGTAGGAAACATTGAATTATTTTTATTCTTTCTGTGTGTGTGTGTGCAACGCCGAATTTTCTGTTCAGCGGAAAACTTATTTTTCGCCAAAAATATCACATTGTTTGTTTTTGCTTTGCAATTACGTAACAGCCAAACAGTTAAACAGTTAAATAGTTACGTGAACGTATTTCTAGATGAGTATTGCAACACTTCAAATAATACGAAACCTAATCCGACAGCGCTACTACAAAATTGAATCTAATAAACATTGCAAGTTACTTTTGTTTTCAAGAAAAAATTTCTCTTTCATGGAAAAAACCGTATAATGGAAAAACAAAACAAGTATTAAATGTGTGGTCAGCCCTGAAAAGTGTTTCAAAATCAACTAAAGTGATATACGCTCCATTAGTGAAAATCGTTCCCTATGGTGAATATCTTATATTTGGGCCTTATTACGGGAATCTCAGAAAGTGGCCGAATATTTACAAGAATTTGAAATATATGTATATATATATAAGCATATATATAAGCATATGTATATATATATATATATGTATTTCTATATTTCCATAAAACGGAACAATTTTAATCCTCAAAATATCATCTACCAGAACAAAATTAATTTCAATTTTTTATCACCCACAAAGCAAAATATTATTTTCCGTCCTTCAAATTGCAAAGAGATGTTCGATGTTGAAATTGTATCAAACAAAATTGTTTAGGGCTTATAATGATCTGCCCTGTCCGACTGTAATATTTTTTACTTGTTTTTAATTACAAGAATTTTGAACAAAACAAAGCTGTGCTATAACATTTTTATTGCATTGTAAAATTGCT
Organism: Glossina brevipalpis; assembly: GCA_000671755.1. Taxonomy (NCBI): domain Eukaryota; kingdom Metazoa; phylum Arthropoda; class Insecta; order Diptera; family Glossinidae; genus Glossina; species Glossina brevipalpis. The sequence continues at coordinate 332,332 of KK351105.1, forward strand.
TAAAAAATAATCTTTTTTCTTTATTTTTAATTTCAAAACAAGCTTTTTCAGAGTTCCAAGATTTTTATAGAAAGATTTTAATTATAAGATTACAAATTTTCTATTATTATGTAAAAAGATTTTGAAATATTAAAATGTATTATTTCAAAACATGTTCTAATGCATGCACATGTAAACGTTTTTACTGAATTCTCGACTTAATAAAAGAAAAATAAAGAAACAAAAAGAACATAAAAAAAATTAAATACAAAACAAAACACACATACACTACTCGAATCTGCTCATTTCATTTTCACAAAGGGGCAAATCATTGAAATTCCTAAAAAAAAATTCCCCAACTAAAAAGTTCACACATTCTTTAATATTATGTCGCTCATACGACATGTTGTTCGCAACATAAACTTTTCTCTTCGAGATATTTATAGTCTTAAATTATTTACAACTCTCTCGCTCACTAAACTATAATAATAATCGATTCAGCTATTATATAATTGTCATATTGTGTATGTACATATAATGTATTCTTAATCGGTTTAAGATGCGATCCATTAAAGGACTATAAAATTTCTCATATACTTGTAGATAAACAAAACAAACAAACAAAACTGGTACGCATGAAATCCAATTTTATATAATCGCAATAACTAAAAAAGTGAAATCAACTGAAAAATGATGAAAATGTAATGCACTTCATTTAAGATTTTTAACAGATATCGATTTAAAATTTAAGTCCAAATATTTTTATTAAAGTCACCTAGACGTAAAAGATCGTCATCGGTGCATAGCATGGTTAAAAAAAATAAAAATTTTGATTTGTGGTCATTCAAAATTCGTCTCAGACGAATTTATATAATTTTGTCTTCCGTTTCGTTATATTGATAAGGAAAACAAAAAGTAAGGGACATTGTATTTAAAGAAGAAAGCACAATAGAGACGAATTTCGTATGTAATACTGTTTCAGTTAAAAATAACAAAGCAACAATTATAAATACAAGTAATGCAGAACAACAAATAAAAACTTTTATCAAAAAATGAAAATGAATTTCATTCTATTGTGCTGTTATGAAAGTTTACATATATTTTTTTTTTTTTTGCTTTATTCTACCATTCAATCCTGCTAACCGCCCGAACTAAAAAACAAACGAAGAGAGAGTATAAATTCTCTCTTATCGTTTTAATTAATTTATATTATTTACATGAAAGTGTTATGCGTACAGTGTATCTTGCGGCATACGCTAACACCCGTCAACAAAGTTCAAAGTCTAAATTGTAATCTTTAAAAAATTGATTTTTTTATTACTATTAAACATTTTTTTTTTTTTTTTTTGAATAAACATAAAGATGCACTATAGTATAATATTATTTAATGAAATTAAGCATATATTTAAGTATTAAAAAAAAAGAAATTGTTTTGGTGAAATACTAAAAAATAGCAACATCGCAGCCATTCTCGTGAAGCATTTTTAGCTCAAGGGATTGTCCGGCACTCTGAATAACAGATAAAAACTTGAATTAAAAAAAAAAAAAATTATTTTATCTACATACCCATGTCACGAGAATGATGCAGGGGATTTTAAAAAGTATTGAAATTTGTGTGATTGAATGAAAAAATGCGGTTGTCGATCAAAAAATTCACTCTTTTATCAATTAGAAATATTTAAATCAACTTATCGAAATAATTCTTCGTTATTCACTATAGAAAGTTGTTTTAATGGTACTGTAAGAAATGACAATTGTTTGAGTTACATTGAGTGACGTTTTCAATACTCGTGTTTACAGTTTTGAAATGTGCCATAAGCATGTTATTTTGTTACCATAAATTTTGTATTACTTTTTTTGTTCTATTATTCCATGTCCAAATATTCTCTCCTCATTCTCTTTCCTCGCCAAAATTTAACTCGAAAATGCCTCTCTTATAGCATCTATCAAAAACAGAATCGCAGGTTTTACAATTTAAATGAATTGAAACAAAAAAAGAAACCCAGAAAATTGTATGATGCTGTAGCCGAATTCATAATCAACTCCAAACAGTTCATAATCCCACGTATATGATCGCAAAGATCCCAAACGTTTTCCAAACATTCTTTTTCTACATAAATAGTTCTAGATAAATAGTTAAACGCGATCAAACATATAAGTAAGAGTAAGTGGAAGGTAGAAATACTAACAAAAACACATATGATCTAAGTTATCCGGTGCCTCCAATAATATGCTCTAAATTTATTGGCATAATGATGCTATAAGTAAATAAATAAATAAATAAATACGTTAAATGGAAAAAAAATTGAGCTAAACAATGGTTTCCCCGCCGTGCTGTGTTTGCCCAATTTATGTTTTTCTCTGGCAAGATTGGCAAGTAAGCGCCTGTACCAAACAAAGAAAAAACTTGTTTCAATATGGACAGGTTTCGAAGAAAAATAAATAAAAAATATATCTAGATCAAGTAGTTGCATAAGGAAATGTGATTGAACAAAAGAAGACAAAAGTCGATGCCCAATCCATCAATCGAGTTGGAACGGCTATAGCTACGAACTGTAGCTATGCTTTCGTGGACAATTTGCTAACTGCCCATGAAACTTGAGTTCATTTGAGTTCACCTGATAACAGGTCCGAAATTCATGATTCTGATTACCCGCCCTCGTAAATCGAGAGTAATGCCAAAATTATACCAAAAAAAAAAAAAATAAAAAAATTACGCCTGCCATGTTATACCATAAAGATGGGATCGTGAATATTGACTTATCTTGAAGACGTAACTTATCAATTGCAACTAATTTCGAACAAGTGAAGCTACTATTAACTTTTTTTTTTAAATTCAAGAGAATACAATCATTCAATCGCTGTGTACGCACTTGTCATTCAATTTATATTTGTTAGTAATAAATATAAACGAGTATCTATCAATAAATAAATGAAAAGTTAAATTGCAACAATAAATTATATAAGTGAGAAAAAGCGTTAATAAAATGGTTTACGCCCACATATTTTTTTACATTTCATATAAAAAACTTTCCCGATATGTAGAAAATAATTTAAAAAACGAAAAAGAAAGGAAAAATATTTAATATTATCTCTGTTTTTTTCCTCTTTTTTATTTTTATTAATTTCTCATAAGCGGATTATTTTTCAGAACGCACAGCTGGAGTGTGAAAAAAAGGAGTATTAAAAAAAATGCTCGGTTATTATCCTGTATAAATAAATATTCGATCGAAACAAAAAAAAAGAAAGTAAATAACAACAACAATATTTTATAAAGAATTATACAAATAAACCATATTTAAGTGGCAATTTACATATATTTCTGATAGAAAAAAACGGCGAATATTTACCTTTTCATAAAAGAACAAATAAAATATATATTATTTTTTAACGTTTTCTGCATTATTATTTGAAGAGGTTGCTTGGGATGCAGTCGAAATGAAAATAAATTTCAATTTCGCTGATATATGAACACTTGTATTTGTATACTCGTATGTATGTATACATATTTAATATTAAATAAATATTTTTTTATGTAATTTAAATGTTGTATCAGGCAACCCCTATCGTCGTTTATTATTTTTCATTGAAATCTCTATGAGATTTACATAGACATTCCTTAGCAGTTTACTGATTTACAGTACAAAATATGCCATTACGCGTCAATGCTTATCATTTAACAGACATACATACTGTGTCAGAAAAAGATAATAGCTACACTAACCTTATACACAATATTATTACTACACGTACAAGTGCAAATACCATCATATAAAATATTTATAAATGAAAATAAGGATTTTTTTTATTACTTTATTATAAAATAACATATCTCCATATATTCAGTATTTAAATCATTTCATTCTTGTTTACTTTTTTCTCTATTCGAACAAATCAAATACTGACTTACATAAACATCCGTCATCGGAACTTGTAAAACTTATCAAGAAATGTAATTTTTATTTTGATTGTTCTAAGCAAGATCGACTACAATCTAATAATTTATGGCATTAACTGTAAATTTAATTTAAACATCCTGAAACCGGCCTATCATCAAGCTGTTAGAGCCAGCACCTATGCTTTTCGGAAAATGCCCATCAAAAGTATTACAGCTGAAACCGGTCTCCCAAATTTGGAAAATAGGTTTTATGAGTTCACATCTAAGCCCATTCCCACGCTTCTCAATTGCAATAAATCCGTTCTTGGCGTAGACAATCAAAAATCTTTTGCTGCTAAGAGAAGCCATCTGTGTTTGAGTACTGTTTATATATTGCAAACGAATTGAAAATTCCCGTAAAAATTTATCGATATTTTGAACTCAAACTTCCGTGAATTTTAAAAGGTTATTCTTGTGATATTTCTCTTTCTAGGTGCAAGAAAGAACTCGCCCCAAACTACAATCTTCAGGAATCTAGTTAAAGAAAAAATCCCTATACTAGAAAATGACGGTTGGCATCTCTTATATACTAGCTGATCTAAATCTGTCGATCTTTCACTTTCTTTTGCTGTGGTAAACACTTCAGAATAAATTCTACTAAATCGCATACTTCACGAAAGTGCGGCGACATTCGCAGCTGAAGTCAGAGCTATTCTTCAACCTGTGAACTTTGCGTATAATAAGAAACTCAAAAGTGTTATTGTCACTGATAGCCTGTCTGTATTAAAAACTATCCAAAACCCCTCAAATTTCCAACTGAAGCACCATTAACAAATTAAGAAACACCATAGCAACATCCGAAGATAAGATTAATACACTTTGGGTACCTAGTCATATCATATTTTATTGGGAAATGAGTAAGCTGATCGTGCGGCGAAGTTTGCTCCTTCTGCACCTCTAATTAGGGATGAGATCATGGAGAAGTTGAGCCTTCAGAGATATCTTGGAAGAAGAGTGAAAGAGAAAATCATGAAAACTAATCAACAATACCATTATCAGCACTATTGTTCAGTAAATCTGAACCTTATTTCTTCAACATATCCAACTAATATTGGCAAAGTCAAGTTTAGAACATTTGCTAGAATTCGCTTTGGCCAAGCCATTCCAACACACCATTGAATACTTAAGAAATCTTCTGTTCCAGTCTGCCGGTGTGGTCAAATTCTAACAGTAAGACACCTTATTTTCTCTTATTAGAAGAATTGCATTTGAATCAACTAATCCCATGGACATCCTGAAATCAGTTATCGAACATAATCTCAATTTAATATATTACTTTATTAAAACTGGGGTTAGTATTTCATCTTCGTTTTTGAAGAAAAGAGCCGATAGTCAATGTTGCTAGTGCTCAATTAATTTCTCTAGTCCAAGAGTTAATTTCATTATTCTAATAATAATAATAACAATAATAATTATAATAATAATATCTTGCTGGCTACTAAGTGTCGGCTTAGTTGACTAAAAGCAGAACAAGTATTAGTTGTCTGGATATAAACTTATAGTGACACGTAAAGTTCACTTCCGCAACCCATTCGCTCTTTCATTTCTTTTATTATTTTTTGAACATTGTTGTTTTTTGATGTAACGTTGTTTTTTAACATGACGTTGCTCTTTAACGTGAGGTTGTTCTTGACGTTACGTTGTTCTTTAACGTGACGTTGGTTTTTGACGTGACGTGATTCTTTGACATGATGTTGTTTTCAACGCGAAGTTATTTTTGACTTTGAATTTTGACTTTGCACTTTGACTTTACGTGACGTGACGTTGTTTTTAACATGACGTTGGTTTTTGACGTGACGTTGTTCTTTGACGTGACGTTGTTTTTGACGTGACGTTGTTCTTTGACGTGACGTTGTTTTTGACGTGACGTTGCTCTTTGACGTGAAGTTTCTCTTTGTCTTTGCATTTTGACTTTGCTATTTAACTTTACGTGACGTGACGTTGGCTTTTGACGTGACGTTGTTTTTGGCGTGACGTTGTTCTTTGACGTGACGTTGTTCTTGACATGACGTCCTTTGTCGTGACGTTGGTTTTGACGTGGCGCTGTTTTTTGACGTGACGTTGTTCTTTGGCGTGACGTTGTTCTTTGACATGATGTTGTTTTCAACGCGAAGTTATTTTTGACTTTGAATTTTGACTTTGCACTTTGACTTTACGTGGCGTGACGTTGTTTTTCACGTGACGTTGGTTTTCGACGTGACGTTGTTCTTTGACGTGACGTTGTTTTTGACGTGACGTTGTTCTTTGACGTGACGTTGTTTTCAACGCGATGTTGTTATTGACTTTGAATTCTGACTTTGCACTTTGACTTTACGTGAGGTGACGTTGGTTTTTGACGTGACGTTGTTGTTTGACGTGACCTTGGTTTTTGACGTGACGTTGCTCTTTGACGTGATGTTGTTTTCAATGCGAACTTGTTTTGGCGTGACCTTGGTTTTTGACGTGACGTTGTTCTTTGACTTGACATTGTTCTTTGACTTGACGTTGTTCTTTGAGGTGACTTTTTTTTTTGACGTGAGGTTGACATGTTACCTAAAAAGTTTTTAAATTTGGGATATTTTTACACAAAATTTCCATCAATAAGATTTAATTGGTAGTCCTTCATTTCGCCATCTATTAAAATTTTTTTAATCTTCCTGCCCGCTACTTGGGAAGCAATTGCTTCTTTATATTCACGAAATTCCTATCATTCTTTTGTGGCAATGGCTATCTACAGACGTCAACAGTTTCGTCGTGGTTAATATTCATCTACCTTGATCTCGTTTTCACATTTTATCATTCTGTATTGAATAAAGACCATCGATTTTTTCTTCTACGAAAGGCACGTTGCCAATTGTTATGCACTAAAAAAACATTCAAAAAAAGGCATTATGCAAACCGTACGAGTTAAATGGATGAGTTCAAATTATTTTTATAGTATTTCGGAAAGTATTCCAGGTCCACAACAGCCTTTTGCCAAATTTCAATTTGTCAATTCCAATTATCAATTTCGACTTCAATGTTAATCGCAAAGGCCTAAGTAAGTATGTTTCAATTCTCTCTATAAGAATATCCTTACCCATAGCTGCTCATTGAAGCATAATGCATCATTTAAAAGAGAAGATCGCTGGGCTCTGACTAAAACCTTCCGGCTAGAAATTTGATTGTTTTAATACTAATAAAGCGAAGATTTATAGGCAACACACCTTTCTCGGCTTGTCGTTATAATTCCAGCATAATTTTTTGTTTTAGCAGCACATTATTAATTCGGCAGCAGATACTATAGATTATAAAAATGACCCTAGTAGATCCCTTCTTATGACTTTTAGCAACCGATCTAAAAGTATTCAATTAACAAAGTATTTTTTCGTAACAAACATAACCTTCTTAATCGATCTTGGACTTTTTAGCGGGTTGAAAGCTGAACAACAAGATTCAGTTCACGTTGAGGCAGCTCATATCAATTTACAATCAGGAAGACCATAAAAGGAAACAGTTAAATTTGAATAAGACGGATTAGTCGATGTCAATCTTAATTAAATGGATGGTTTATATTTGGAAAAAAAATTCGACATAAGAAATTTACGAATTAGACGATTTTTATTAAAGTTTTCTGTTTCTAGTCTAGTCGAGTAAAACTTCCATTCTTCTAACGATACCCAAAAAGAACTTCCTTTCCACATCCCCAAAGCGCCAGTTACCTTTTTTAATGCAAAAAAAAAAAACAAATCGCACTAATTTTTACTCCCAGCAAGTAGTTTAATATTTTTTTATTTATTTATCAGTCTCATTAGATTGGACTGTAAAAAATTACTAGAACATTTAAGAGATAAAAACGACCCATTCACTGTTCAAGCAATTTTTTACATTTCCGAAGACCTTTCTATGGCATGTCATGAAGGATTTAGAAACACAGCAAAGTCAAAAAACATCTTCGTTCTTTGCTTCCATTATTTATCATTTTGAATACAGTCTTTTAGGTATTGTACTTTTTCGCTCATAGATGATATCAGAGGTGAGTCGAAAACAAATTATTTGATCCCACTTCCGATGCGAAGAAATTTACTTCTCACTGACTGAAGAATATATATCAAAAAAGGCAGGATATGGTCTTTTTCATTTCAAATATTTGATATGAATTGGCTACACTCGCGCTGCAATTATATCGCCAAAAACGAATGATCCTGAAACATCTGCGCAACTGTATTGAATAGAAAGGTTTGTTACAATTTAAATTTTGCAACGATACCTTAATAAAACTTAAAAAGTTGTACGTTGGCTATATTTCTTGCTTATATTTAAAAGATTTACGATAATGAATTTCGATTTTATCAAATCAATTAGAAGTTCGCAGGATCCCCCCATGCTTAATAAGAGGCTGTTTATAGTATTACACAGTCCATTTTTAACGTGTCTAATTTGGTGTTATATTCCCCTGGTTATGTCTCCCTTTCTTTACAGAGACTCAGTGAAAAGTGATTTGCAATAGTAAATCTCTAATCTCTAAGTGTCCAATATATATTTTATACATATTACATACATATTATGCATAACAAAATGTACAAATTTTAATTGCAAAGATTGAACAACATACTTAGGTTGTGTGTATTTCCCTTTCACAGCTATTTTTTTTTTTACAAACGAAAGAGATTCTGGTAGTAACTTTTATTGATTTATATTCAACACTAATACAAATTTGTTCCAAAAGACACCTTACTTACCAGTCTCTGGATATGTTATATTAATTCTTATATTAAACCAATATGTTAATAATTTACCTTAAATTTGCTTCATTTTGAAACATCCCCTATTTTTTCATCTTTCAACTTATAATTTTCATAAACTACTACCCTGTTTTAGCGCAAAATTGAAATTAGAGGATTTTATTGCAATTTTTGCGCCGGAATACCAAATTTGAGAGAAAATTATAAATTCGTTGATAGGTAAACGCAATCACTTCCTTTATGACAATTGACAGCGGGCAATGCCAGAGAACGGCTGTTTATTTAATTCACAAGTCTTCTTTATCAATTTTGTTCCAGTTTATTTCAATTTTAACCGTTTTCACACTTAAGACCTTTCACACAATATAGTTTATACATTACTTTTAGGCTGCAAACACAACGGAACCGCGTTTATATTCCCATAAATTCAAACATATGGAAAATAATGTAATAAACACAATGAAGACGTGCATTTTGCTTGTATTTTTGTATCCCCCAGGCATGGGAATATAAATGCCACTTCCTGCCTGTGTTGACAACCTTAACGCATTCAACTCTAATTCACAGACTTTAAAAATAACTCAAGCCTCGTTCTACTTAAGTTCAAAAGCTGCAAACGCGATTGCACGTTGCTTATACTTAAAAGTCTGGGAGATAAATTAAATTCTGTATAATATGATATAAAAAAGCGTTAAAACAATGCAATATAAAACATAAAGTTATATAAATAGCTTTTAAATTTAAAATAAATCTTTTTTAATCTTCTTGTACCTTTATTTTTTTTCATTGAATTTAAAACGCAGTCTAATCGTTTGGACAGCCCCACTGCTTCGTGACTGTTAATGACTAAATATTAAATACTTTTGTGAAATATGGCAACAACGTCACACAATGTATCTCAAGAAATTTTCCGAAAACACTGGACGTAAAGCGCAAATTGCAATGACTGCAGCAACTGCATTACCATTTGATTATATTTTATTTACATAAATACATTATGCTCTCTCTCTCTCTCTCTTTGTTTTGTTTGTCAATGCAACACATTAAGCGAAATTTTCATTTTAATTTTAATATTAACAATATCTTCAAGTTCTTATAAAAGCGTCTATTCAGATTGTATTTACAGCATTGAATTTTGCTGCTGCAGTCATTGTGTTGAGAGTTTAATTATTTCATCAAACTGTGTGGTCAAATTTATTGAACAAAAAGGAATGTATAAGCACAATCAAAGGCCGAAAAACAAGTTTATAATAAAAAGTTAAAGTCTACGGTATTAAAATCGTGTTTCAAAGTAGAAAAGTATTCTTAAATTTACAAGATTTAAGGAATTTTTACGCAATAGAAAATGGTAAATAAATTTATCATTTTAAGATTTTGGATTTCTTTAATTCTGTATTGCAATTTTTAGCACTAGAAGAACAGAATAGGACAAAAGGAGTTTATTATGACATATTTGATTGTAAGCCTGATGCCTTAGTTGAGAAATTGAAATATTACTGCGAGGAAATGTATTTCAAATAAACGTTCTAACCTAAACCTTGAAGGATTTGATATGAACAATGGAATTTATCAGGCCTGCGACGCACTGGCTGACCCAAAAAAACGAAGTATATACGAGGGCTACAAACCCACTAAGGCAAATATGAAACTGGCAGGCCGCTCTTCTAAACGTTACGGAGTTCTATGGAAACTGTTTCGGCGTCTTCTTTTCTTCAGCGATAAGCTCTAAGCGAATAAATAATGGCGTTTACGAAATATTAATTACGTGCGAAGAATTATGAAGAATTACTCCACAAAGGAATGTTATTTGCGATAAATGTGATTGTCACGACGGTAAGAAACGAGCTATTTGAAAATATATGCTGCTGATTTAGAGACTCCTTTTCAGTCAACTATTTGGACTACATTAGATACCTTTCGCTGAAAAGATGTGTTCAGACATTACGGAACTGGCGAAATAATCGTTGCAAAGAATGCGACGGCCACAAAACAATTCCTCGTCGAGGCAATAATATTTCTGGCAAAGAAGAAGTCAATTTTTTTCCTGTGGAAACGTTACAAATAAAAAAAAATAAAATATTTTATTAAATTTTACTAATGCATAAAACTATTTTCAATATAAAAGTATTGATAGATTTAATTTCTGCAATAAAAGTGCAAAACTCATGCTGCTAACAACATATCATATAACACACTTCTGTCCGAGTTGTGAACATACCAAATCTAGTCTCTGACTTCGAAAATCTTCAGGTAAGCTTGTTTCCTATTGTCGCCCCCCCCTCGAGGCGCTGTGACAATTATATCTAAAAAAGTAAAATAGAACATGCTTTCAAATCTAGAGAAATTCAATGAATCTGCTACTAAAAACATGGTCTCAAGTAACACATGAAAAAGGCACAAAATAGATGCGGAGAATAAAGATTAAGCTAATTCTGTGGAGATGGTCAACTTTGACAGCTCCCCCCAAGATAAGCAGTCACAGAATGATAAGCAAGTAGTTATAAACCATTATGAAAATGATGATAAAGGTGATTTCTATGTGCTATGCTTGTTAAATGTTGTGCTGGTAAAAAAAAAACAAAAGCAAATATAAACTCAAATCTTGGCTTTTTTGAAATCGTAAACAATTTCAAGCTTGATGGACTTAAGATCCTTAAGACTATCAGCAAAGGCAAGGCTAAATTGTTTTTTGATTCCTCTCAAAATGTTAACAAGTTTATGTTAAATAACTTTTCTGCTATCAATTTAAAATCGTACATTATCGAAGGTTTCACTGAAAGATTTGCCATCATCCGTAACATACCGTTTGAATATGATGATGAGTATATCAAAACTAAGGTCATTTCAAATATTCCTATTCTTTCTGTTACTAGGCTTTTCCGTCAGTCTTCCGATAACTCCACTAAGTTTGTACCCACAGTCAGTGCTAAAATTCCGAAACAGTTAAATTTAATTTTTGCATTTTGCAGGTAAGATTCTTTGTGCCCACCCTCGGGCAGTGTTTTAAATGTGGTCGTTTCGGTCACATTGAAAAGTTTTGCAGAGCTTCAAAATCTAGATATCTCAAATATGGTGCTTCTCCTGTTTGCGACAAGAAGTGTTCTGGCACCAAATGTCTTTCGTGTGGATCTAAAAAAAGAGACTCAGGTCAATAAGATTATGGCGATTAAAAATATACCGTTCGGGGAATATCATGAAATTTATTCCGAAAATTTTTAGGAATTACTTAAATCTACCGATTTTGAAGTTCAGTTTCCATCTCTCCCCAAATCTACGTTCCCTAAGAGTGCAAGAAATGTTAATGAGGAGGGGAAAAAATTCTAACAACAGTCTAGCCAAGTCGTAAGATAGAAATCTAACATTCCACAACCCAAAATTCCCATTCCTCAGCCCAGTCGACTCTTTAAAACTCTACCTGAACCAAGAGAGTTCTCCAAAATTCATCGTTCGCCCGAGTAAGAGAAATTGTTTTCTCAGATCATTCAGTCCTATTGGTTTGCTAAATCATTCAGTCAATTACACCCTTTTCTTGAACAAAATAACAAGATTGTACCCACTTTCGGTTCATCCCTACCGTCTACATCCAAGTCTACGACGTTATCCTCTCCATTGTTATGATTTCTTTTCTTCAATATAATATAATCCTCCCTCCGCGTTCCTTCGCTTATCAAAAGCTCAACTCTATTAATACGTGCATCAATGAGCATACTCTTTCTATCAAAAGTGAAAAAAGTTTTGATAGGAAGGTGACCTTATTGGCCCTTGATATCAGCAAAGCATATGATTGCGTCAATCCTAAAACATTAGCAACTATCCTAATGAGATTCAACATCCCTCTTCACCTGAGATTGTAGATGTTGAATTTACTGTCGCAGGGCTTTCTCATTATTTGGCTGAACTCTGTCGCGGTTCATGGTGATCTGCCACAAGACACACATTTTTCAATATGCTGATGACTGTCTTATAGTCTCGGTGGGCATATCTTTTAATGAGTCAATAGAAAATCGAATCGGAAATTAAGACTAATCATCAATCACACATTTGACAAATCCTACCTTAAGCTTATTCGAGTTGTTGACAATGATTCATGTGTCATCTGCTCGACGATTGAATCGGCTGAGCATCTCATTTTTAGATGTAAAAATTTTGATAATTTAAGGTGGTCTTATGCCGTTTTTGCTACTTATCATAGTCTCCTTGACAAACTTCGTACTCGCAAGTTAAAGTAACTAACTTCCTTTGTTAGAACTGCCGACTTTTCTTTTTAACGTACTCTTCTTTATTATTGCTTATATTTGTAATGAATTTTTCTTTATTTTACTCAGCTGTATGTCCTTACTTCCACTTTTACTAGTGTGGTTTCTGCTTCTCCTTTTCATATTCTTTTGACTTTACTATAACAGCTTAAACTTGTAGGCTTAGCCACACATAGGTAATACTTCATCAACATCATGCTGCTGTTGATCCTGAACTTTTCACCATATCAACGAGAATTATTTTAAGATACTGGAGATATAAGCCTACAATTAAAAAACTTCTCCATCCTAAATTTAACAAACCAAAAAGAAGAGGTAACTTTTAAAAGAGAAGTGCATCCTGGGAAAAAAAATACGTCAAAATTCGATACGCACTCGGGAGACGTTAAAACGTTATTTGAAAAGCATATGTACATATACACGCTGGCATGAACGTTAAGCATTAAGATGCCATTAGGATGTTTTAATTCAAAGGGTCCAAATATATTTCTTGTAAGATATATATCACATAAGCTTATCTACAAAAAGCGGCTATGAGACTTGCTAAAGGCGTCAAGCTTTTATCTTACAATCTATTTCAAGAACAATTTTTTTAAATCAACTTCACATATGCAAGCCAAGGCTTGCTTCTTATCCCGGTTGAAAGATCTACAGCTGAGAATTTCTATTTTTGGTACTTAATTAAAACTTTTTAAAAACAGTCGAATTATAGATGGTAATCATGCTGCAGGAGTCTTTGTTATAAGGTTTGAAATCAAGACGTAACACATGCAAGGTGAGAAAAAGTTGATAAATAAAGTCCAAAATTGATTAGCAAAGGTAATGTAGTATATAATAATTAAACAAATTTGTTTTAAACCAATTTTATGTATACTCCTACAGATTTTGGAAACGTTGGCGTATCCTGAACGCGAAGTTTTATAAAACTTGGAGATCGCATCAAAGCTTTATGTAGATTCTAATTTACTATAAATGAGAATCGATAGCCTAGGTTGCTAGTACTTATCCTATTTTTTTTTTTTGACACAATAATTTGTGTCAATGTTCGTAATAAATTATAATAATAAAATACTGCAGACAATTGTATATTCTTGCTCCATATGTACTTACATCGTTAGTTTGTATTCTTTATAGCGATATGTTTAGCAAAGTCAGAACAATCTTGAAATATAACTTTCGCTAGGAAGTAAATTCTTCGTACACACAAACTGCTTATTTTTTAAAAAATATTAAATACATTTCAAAAGTGGGGAAAATATTTTCATTTTAAGATGCGATAGACTGATAGGCAAACTTATGCAAGAATATCAATTCCACTATTTAAGACAATAAGAATATATAAATTTTACTAGTGCCTCATATATTATAAATATTTGACAAACCTAACATATATTCCTTTATGAACTAATAACATAAACAGAACGTTAAATACATATGCAAGTGTATTCAAAACACGACTTTTGTGAAGTTAGTGCCCAAAATTTTTGGGTTTATGTCTTTTCTAAAAATGTCTTTGCTAAGGTAGTCAATAATAAAGCAGCATGGGTAAATAAACAAAATGCTTACAAAGGTTAACCATAAATAAAAACATAAATGAAAAAATAAATCATGCCTTATTTTACAAAAAATAGAAAAAAAAATTATTGTTATTATTGTCATAAACAGTGCGGACGAAAATTGCAAAGAACAAACCGCGTTATAAACAATTTTTAAGAAATAGTACACCTCCAGCTATCAACTATGAACTCCATATGGAAAGAATTCCATAATTTTTTGAACCCATCCAAACATTACGTCATATCGTTGTTTAGTAATAAAACGCTGCTTACTTAGGGGGCTTTAATATTTAAGCTGAACACATAAACACATAGGAAATGGTGCATATTGACACTTTTCACTAAGATGTCCCCTACTTTGGATCATGAAGTTAGGTTTTTCTGATAGCTTTTAGAACCCTTTAAGATATACCAAAAAAGTTGGAGGTGTATTATTTCCAAAAATTTTTTATAACGAGGTTTGTATTTTGCAATTTTCGTTCGCACTGTTTATGATGAATAGTAACAATAATTTTTTTTTTCTATTTTTAATAATATAAGGCATGATTTAGTTTTCCATTTATGTTTGGATTTTGTATTCATGTTTAGTTTTTGTAAGCATTTTATTTATTTTTTCATGCTGCTTTATTATGAATTATTTTAGCAAAGACGTCTACACAGAGCAGAGACTTCACGCCAATGGCTAACTTCACATCAGTAAAACACGTTATATATATTCCATTCAATAAATTCAAAATAAAAGTAAAGTAATAATGTAGGGCAAAGACTTCCTTACAGAAAATAATTGAGAATTTTTATAAAGTACATTTATATTAAAAATTTAGAAAAGTGAAAGTTTTTTTTTTTTACCTCAAACACTTTTAAATTTATTTTTTTTTATTATAATTACAACACAAATATGCGAAGAAAGAAGAGAAAGTGAAATGACAGATCGAGAGATGTTGCTTTGAAAACTCTCTTATTAATTCGACAATAAAAAGTAAGCGTTGGTAAACGAGATTTAAATTAAAACAAACACCATTTTCTCTTCTATATAAACTACGCTTTATCATCAAGCTTTGGTAATCATGCCATGAAGTCACATTTCAATGTTGCAATGCATCAGACATAAAGCACTGAACACAATCATTTCATGATCAGTCTCTTTTTACTTAATAAGAATTGATTATTAATTTGATTTAATTTTATATAAAATTTTAAAGTACATCGAAGGTGTATTGCAAAACTATAATTAATAATTTTTTAATAACTTATTTGTATTATATATTTAAAATTTTAAAGTATTGTTTAATATAGAACGGAAGAAATATACATCGATATACACTTGATAAAGCTGGATTTTTGATTGCCAGACTATAGCAAAACGAGCAAGTCTTTAACAAAAAAAAAAGCTAATTTCGGCTTGAACTGATTGATCTGACTTGTGGGAAAAGAATAAATTTTATAATTTTTGAAACAACTATATGATACATTTTTTCTTTTCGAAGAGACCCATCGAACGAAGAACCATTAGTGTTGCAAATAACGATGTTTCAAGTCATAATTTTATATCATCGTATGAGAGTCAAATGTTTATAATCAAATATTTGTAACCCATAGGTCTCGAAGACCACTTGATTAAGATGCAAAAATATCTGTCGGAACATGAACCATCTTCTTTTCGCCTCAAAGCTTTATTTGAAGCTGAAATTAGAAAATCAAGAAAATTGCTACACAAATCCATCCACAACTAGAAATAAACTGATAATGTCCGTCTGAAATGATGGTTCAAAATTGCAGTTTTCAATTTAAAATTTTAAGTTGAGTCTTAAACTTGCTCTTAATAACGTCTTCCAAGTCTAAGAAACAGCTAAATCAAATAAACATGGCCAAAATAAACACGTATTTTCTGAGATCATAAATACAATGCTCATGATTATGCTTATATGCGATGCCCTAAGTACGGATCAGGTCACACAAGTAGCGTTTTCTGCCATCTCACACAAATGTTCTTTTTTTGTTATTTCGGTCTCTTTCGTAGCATTTGTAAACACAAAAAGTATTCATTTAGTTTCTGATACTTTTGTTGCGGCGATGTTGCTAACGAAATGTTTCACACAAAGCAGAATATATTAATACTAATTAAATTTCATTTCTCAAGTTTCCCAATAATATATATGCAGTTAAAAAAGCACAGAAAAAAAAAAAATTAAATTAAATCCTAAGGCAAGCACAAAAATTTCAAACTATTTGCTCAAACTAGTCTGATAGTTAAATCTAGATAAAGGTTTGAATTTTTGTACTACACGACTGATTGCAAAGATTTGTATATCGTTTTAGAAGATCAAAAAATATTTTATAAATTATATAAAACAATTATATTATTTATATCTTGAATCCATTTAACCTTTTTTCCCCACCCATAATATACAACGAAAACAAATATTTATCTAAAAAACATAATCATAGAAAAGTTCAAAGCAACTATAGTACTAACCATTAAGTGATGGGTCTACGAGCAACAACACAAAATTTTTTTTTCTTTGGTTTTTAATAATGAATAATAGAAGTTCATTCGAAAAGCGAATAAATGTTTTCCCTTTATTTATTTATACATTTAATTTTATACTTACCCCCGAAAGCAGAGAGTATATTCATCTGTTAAAACATATGCAATGCATTGAAGGAAGATACAAAGACTCTACAAAGAACAAATAGACCTGATGAGGTTTAAGCGTGTTCTTTTCTCCGCCTTTCCATCGAAGTAATATTTTCTTGGTAAGCATTCCCTTGGTCGTAAAAATGAATAGGTCGGTTTCAAATTCGGAACAGGACTACAGATGTCTGGTGGTTTAACGTGGGTTCCTGCCGTGGTGGCTTAACCCCACAGTGCCCGATAGCACACGGAGTGGGAAAACGCACACTCAACGCCCCGGAGATGATTAGTTCCCGAGTGCCAGATGGAGACACGCTATGGGACGTGTCCTCCCTCTGGTGAGAGCGAGGACTATCTAAAATCTCTGCCTTTCTATGGGTCAAGCACCCGGTTGCAATGCAACTCTACATTCGAGCCAGCACGCTGACTCTTCCCGCGATTTGGGATAACAACAGCCACCACAAAACTCCCGCAATGGTCCCGTTGTCAGGCCTAAGTAAGCAAAAATAAATACCTCGAGGTCTCCTGACACCTGTGGTAACAGATATGAAAAAAGAAAAGTAAATGAAAATTTAAAATCTATATTTCAAGCCTGCCTGTTGGGCTTGCAGATCCCATACGACCTGACTCGGTTATAAGATAGTCATATTGTAGTCCAAACTACAATAGAGAGGGAACCAGTATATATCATGCGCATGGACAGGATAAGCTCACTGGGCAAAGTGAGGCCTATCCCAACCTCTTCCGCTTAGCAAAGGGAAACAGCACCCTTAAAGAAATGTGGGCATAGCCCAAAAACGAGTATCAACAAGAGCAACGAGTAGAAACGTGGAAAAGAATATCCACAACATCACTGTAGAGCTCCATGCAGCTTACTTCACCGTCATTTCATCAGTTCCCATCAAGTATCAAGGAGTACACGGACAAGGAAGATCAAGCAGAGTTGTCCATACCTTGCCTCTCAGCACGCCGCCTAACAAAGGCCCGGTGTGCAAACGTGCCCAAGACCACTGTAGTTTCGGAAGCAGAGAGAGCCAGACTGAAATCAAAGTCATTGTCTGTCTGTCTACAGGACTACAGTACAATATAAACTGAATTTTCATATATAAATTCTAAAGATGATTTTGCTACATTGCTTTTACAAAAATGGAAAAACTCGGTCACGCCCACCTGAAATTGTGCAATATCGAAATTTACATGCGACCTCTAACTTACCCATGCACAACAAAACTTAGTTTAAAAATTTCTGTTTACATTTAGTATCCCTGCCTTAGCAATATTTTTGCCGATCTTTAGTTGTATATTGTCGCCTGTACAACAAAAACCATACGAAAAGCTCAGTAACTTTTGCTAATTTATAAAAAATCGTGTTTATATCTGATAACGGTAACTGTCTACGGTAAACTTTGTAGAATCTATAGCATAGTAAGCTTTTCATGTTTTTTTGTTTTTTTTTTTTGCGAAAGCTTTTATACAGCCGTAATATTTTGATAGCTTAACAGAAAATTTAAAGTTAACAGAAGAAAAGATTAAAGAAATGAATTTTTCTTCAATTTATACTAGCAACTGCATAACGGAAACTTTAACGCCAACAATTGTTTCATGAAAGCAAACAAATCACATGTCAGCGGATATTATACGAATACAACAAAAGTTGATAATGCGGCAAATAAAACTAGAAAAATCAAATAACGTAAGAACCGCAACAAACATCATGCGGTGATGATGAACATCCTGTGTAGGAAAAACAACATATTCCTCAGGTGGCTGTGATGTAAAATAACTTACATCAGTACATACAGAACTACTAATCCATAAAGAGGGAAATAAAAAAAAAAAAAGAAAAACAAGACAAGAAAATATATGAATACACATGGCTCAGATTAGTTGGAAAATTGTTGTTGCATAAAAAGCACGTGCCAAAGAAATAAATGAATAAAAAAAAGAAAAACCCCGATTGATTATAACTAATAGTCCTAAGTGTGCGTTAAATTAAAGTTGGAAATTTGCGGCAATACATAAACTTGTTTAATTTTTTTTTCTTAAATTTAATAAAAGAAATAAAAAAAAAAGAATATATAAATATAAATAAAATCACAATAAAAATTTTAAATTTAATAAAACATATAAAAGAAAATTAAATTTTTTGTGTCAACGACCGTGACCCTTAGGAACCATAGACCAATAAAAAAAAAGCCACAAACATTTGCTTGCGGGTCATACCAATAAAATGTACAAAAGTATCCTGCATGGGTATAAGAATACACGAGGCTTTCAGCAATCATCCAAGTGTAAGTACATAAAATGTTTATCTAATAAAACTTATATGTGCATGTGAATACATTCGTCTACAAAATGCACTCTCACGTGCTTTCTACATATACATGTGTTTTTCGTTATTGTGTTATTATTATTAAACCTTACAAGAATGAAAATGTTATTGATTTCAATGTTATCCTAGATTTACTTGAATATATTTATATTCGAATAAAATAAATTTAAATATTTTATCATAATAAACTCAGAAAAGAAAAAAAAAAGGAAAAATTAACGAATTCAATTTCTATGGTTCTTTTTCTACTATAAATATAAATATAAATATAAAAATATAAAATTTAGAACTATTCTAAATTTCTATTCTCAAATTAATTCTTGTTGACTACAGGCAGTCTAAACAAAGTTAGAACTAAACCCAGCTAACTGTTTGCAAAATTTTTCAAGTAATTATTCGATTCTTCTTCTAGATTTTATGTTGTAAAATGACCCTAATATCCAAAGAGAGATCAAAATTTTTTTAAATGTTACAAACAAACTTTAAATTATTCTACTTTTCTTTCGTTAAATTTTTATACGCATTTTTCGATTTATTTCTAAAAAAGAAAAAGAAAATACAACAACGAATATAAAATATCTTCATATTTTTAAAAATTTTTTCGAAAATAAATGTAATAGAATTAGAAAAAATTTTTTTTATAATAAGGACATGACAGGGCATCGATTGATTCTTAAGAGAACTACGGCTTTACCTTATTCAAGAATGTATCTCTATACCTTATGGCTCTTTTAAATGTTGCCAGAGGCAGGACGAATCCAGTATACCTCTTCTTAATTCTTTAATGTTAGATATATATATATATATATATTACTAAAATAGGAAAGAGTTCTATTATTATTATTTTTTTTTGAAATGGATTCACTTCATGAAAAAAGTAAAATCTTGAGAAAAAAAGAATTAAATCATTGAAAGCGAAATGGACAAAGTAAGATTGTTTTCTAAACATAAGGCTAATGAATAAGTAAAGTTTTTGGAGATCTCCTTCAATTATTTAAAGCTTTACAGTTTATGTTTTTGTACTTCTCTAATTCACATCCAAAAAATCTTTAACTTCATTATAACTAAATGCTTTTCAGATTAAAGACTAAATTTCCTTATTTGAATCATTCACCTAAAATATAAGACGTTCACGTTTGTATACTTTGCGCAATGTTCTAGAGATCTTTAAAAAATTCTTCCTGAAAACTAACGTAAACTTACAAAAGATGTAGAAAATATTTCAACGATTCGTGTATGACGATCACTAAAATGAATTTAATTTCAGTTAGAATGGTTTTTTATGAAAGATAAGCACACAATATATGAATGAAATTTATCAAAACTTTATGGCTCAACTATGTCCTCAACAGTATTTCTAATTAGTTTATTAATTCAGCTTTTAAATTCCTTGATCTCTTTAATAGTAAAAAATTCTTAGATAAACCAGTTTGGTTAAATATCATTTTACGTGAACCTAAACCTGACCTAACTATCAATTTGCTGAATACATAAATTGTTACATTAAAATACGGTAAAGGATTGCACGAATTTCGTTTTGCATGAGGCGCATGAAACTCTGAAATTTTTACATATCCTTCTATTCATTTCGTGAGAGAGATATTTGAGTTTAAATTAACTGTTGTTTTATATCACTCATACGTAATGTTATTCATAAAATTATTTTTAGTCCTTTTCAGCAGTTAACTTTGGACTGACTGAATGACTAGTAATAGTAGAAGTTTTTCAAGTGTTTATTAATTTATTTTATTTGAATTTAATGAAAATTGTCTGTTGCTAAAGGCCATTTAAGCTATTTTGTTGTACGCATAGTATATATATAGTTTACATAAGTAGTGATATGTATATATATTTCTTACATCATTCATCACTTCTTTTCAGTTATCTCTAGCGTAACTAAATGAAGCTTCTCTCGTTCACACTGACATTTGAACTTTACCTTATATAGTTAGTTTACTTTGCTATATATGTATTATATATTCACAACATAGTATTCATAACATAGTATTCACAACATAGTATAATAGGAACTAATATTCAACAGGTTGCTGTTTCGTGTTTGGTGCCTTAACGTAAAGGAAAGTAGGGTTAAATAGAAACTTTTTTTTGAGAAAAGAAATGGTTATTAAATGGTAGGCAAAAATTTTTCTTTATATGTATTTTTCTTTTTTTTTTTTGTTTTTCACTGTGTATTCGCTTGTTTATAATTAAATATTCATTATTTATATCGTTTTGGGCCGGCGTTTTTTCGTACCGCTACTTCTCTTGTATCCCTTTCCTTTCTCGCTTAGCTTTGGCAAGTTTTCACATGAGTTTCCATTAACGTTAATTTTCCTTTTCTTTCTCTTTATTTTATTCTTTTTTTTAATTAAAACTTCACAGTTATATGAATCCAATCAACTGATTGTTAAGGTCTCCCATAATGCTTTGCATTCGAAATATAATAAATTGTTCAAATAAAAACATTTTTCATGCTATTGTTTATGCTTAAAATTGAATTAAATGAAGCTTTAGCTTAAAAATCTTTCGTAAAATTTCATAAAAACTTTTTTTTATTATATAGAAAACTTTGAAATGATATTTAGAAAGCTTTCTCTCTACTTCAATCTTATTAAATATTAATTTAATTATTAAAAACAAAGAACACAACACAAACACAAAAAATTTTAGTAATAATTTTTTTTTCTCAGTATATTGATCCTTACGATATGACTTGTCGACGAAAAGGTTAAAAGGTTTCTTTAAAGTGAATTTAATATAACAACTTTTTTTTAATATTTTTCTTAAATACATATATTTTGTGATTTCATAAAGATTTCAAAAAGATTGCATATAAGTTAGATAAACATTGTGTCGAGTTAAATATAGTCTTGCTATGGTTGCTTATGTTTATAGTCAGAAATTTGATTTAAGGTTTTTTGAAGAAATTCAGCGAAATCGAACTTAAAAGTATCGCCAGTAGCCTTAAATTATGGCAGTAAAACAGAAAAGAGCTTCAAGTGCTTTAGTTATCGAAACAATATTATTATATATGTTATGAGTTTCCAAAGGCTTGCGAGATATTTAATACTAAACTTAATTTGCAGTAAAATTAAATACTTTTTCTATCTATATGAATAACAAACAAATGTTGGTGTACTTCATATTAAATGCAGATTTTTCTTCGGAAAAACAAAAAAAAAACATAAACATTTTAGAAAATTGATAAGTAGAATAGTTCAGCTAACGAGAGAGAGAGAGAGAGAGACAGAGTATGTTTTATCGATAGTTACATATTTTTACCATCTTTACGGACACTATAATCAGGAAAAATTCTTCTTCTTTTGGTGCGTAAGCATTTTTTTCATATCGTCGTACAAAATCAAAGCACTGCTCACAAAGTACGTGAAGCATCAAAGTAATTATCAGAAGGAGCTGACTTTAGTGAGCAGGCTGGATGAATTGGCACTTCGCAGTTGGAAACTTCCAACCCATCTTGTGATATGTTTGCATTCTATGGGTGAATGCATGTCACCTAAAAACATGACTTCGTATTATATTTTTTTATTGTTCTCTGGTAGCTTTTTGATAAAATCAACGGTTCAAATCGATCAATTGTTATCGTTAGCGTTTAATGCTAGCCGTTATACGTTCATAATAGATTAGAACATTCTAGGGTCATTAAAAACAGAGAAATATCGTCCGGCCAAAGCAGTTTGGTTTTGCGGTCAAAGTAGACGGTGTATTTGGGTCTACTTATGAAAATTAGCACTTTGGAGTTTCAAAACACATCCACTTTTCAGTCTCAGTAACAGTAGTATATGAAAATAACTCTATTTTTTATTGTTTGAACGAAGAAGAAGAAGAAGAAGAAGGAAGAATTGCTAACCGCGTATGCTTCTTATTTGACACAAATTCCGAAATATTAAATATAGCAAAACAATGCAAACACTTTTTCATTTGATCACTTATGAGCATTTTACACCCGCTGACGCTGTACAACAAAATCCCAAATAAACTAAATTTTTATATTAGACACTGCATTGATACGACACCGGTTTCTCAAATCACTCTTGCGTCATTGTACACCTGGTGGTAGATACATCCGAGATCAACTCAAGGTAAACAGGATTAAAAGACGGTTACCATCTTTAAAGTTTAAAAGCTCGTATTTTTTGCTGCTAAATACTTCAAAAAGCCCATAGTCACTTTATAGCTTAGATGGTATTCGTAGTATCAAAAATATTTTACTAGTAGTTCTTGGTAATTTTCCTTTGCACTATAATTTCGAAATCGATTCATCAAATAGTTTAGCTTGGATAGTCGTTTAAAGTTAACCTATTTCACTGTTAATGAAGAAATTGAAAAGGCTTACAATGATTGCGGATTCTTTTGAAAATAAATCAATTGGGGAAGATATTTTTCTTAAAGCAATAAAAGTATTAATGAATAGTAATGGGGACGGAGGTAAACAGGGGTCGAACAGAAACTCATTTTCACATTAGTTCAAGAAGTCCATAAATAGAATGAATTAAATATATCAGTGGCTCGTTCTTGAAATACCACAACTAAAAATAATTTACTTAGTTTTGTTCTCGGACATATCACAATTGAATCGTTACGTAATATTTTAACTGGCAATTTAGGTGTGAAAAAGTTGTTTACAAAATAGAGACACTTTCTGTTCCATTTTGATTTTGTATATAATTTTAATTTTTAATATAATCTAATCTTACCACTAAGATCTTCAATTATCAGAATTAAACCGACAGCCGAAATAAGCGTGGCATTGAAATTCCAAGCGGGTAAAGTACTTAAAATAGCTATACAGGTTATGACGTTAATTTTGTTTGAGACTCTCTCAGGTAAAGTGAAAAATCAAATCAAAATCAAAATTGAATAAAAACAATTTTCTTTTAATATTTATACTGTTTTTGTGATCGATAATAGAGCTTTGTAATTTCGCTTTTTTGTTTGTTGTTTTCGTTTGCTGTTGCAGCCGAGACAACGGACCGAAGTGTAGACAGGTAAAAGTGCAGACAGATAGACGGACAAACGGCTGGACGTACATACGTATGGACGGACATACGGTTAAACGGTTAAACGGACAGACGGATGGACGGAGAATCGGATGGACGGATAGATAAATGGATGGACGGACAGGCGGACAGATGGACGGACAGACCGGTGAACGGACAGACAGGCATGTTTTAATCGATTCTAAATATTATGTTGATCAAGAATATATATATTTTATGATGTCTCTATAAGTTCCCTCTGGATGTCGCAAGCAAAATGACAAACTTAATATACCCCCATCCTTTGATGGTGAGTATAAAAGCAACAAAAAAAGAGATTAAAGCGTTCGTAACTAAAAATTGAAACGAAATCCAAAGGGATGTATAAAAAGGCTACACATCGGACGCGAATTTATAGAGACAACCAAAAAACTAATTTACTTCTACCTTGAATGGTTAATAAATTTCTTTTTTCTTTTTTTTTTTTAACTTTTTCTTCATTTTTCAAATTCACTTTATTATAATATTTATATTTGTAAGGACCTTAGAGTCCCTTGCAAAAATCGTAATTAGATTTATAATCTATATAATCATTTTTAACGTTAATTCTTTTCTTTTCATTTGACTTGAAATTATGCTGTCATAGTTAAATGAAATTCGCTTAATTAAGTTGAAGCTACATTGGAACTGAATATTATGTATATATATAGTCTCTCAAATAAGTAATAAAAAAAAATATTTTTATAAGTCAATTTTAATCAATTAATAATTTTAAATGCAACGTAAACGTCAGAGATTTCAAATGAAATCACTTGCGAAATTATCGAAGTAATCGTTACCAAAAAATTCCGCATATAATTCATTTGGAAAAATGGTCAAATTGAAGAAGTTACCTTACTATTCTCAAACTATAAAACAATTCCTAAATGGCAAGGATTTCTCATCAAATGAAGCAGTTTGTAAGAACAGTAAAAGCATACAATCCAAATCCTGAGAAATATCACTATACAGTTAGATGGTGTATGGTGTAAATGAATTGAAAAATCGTCTGAGGGGTGAGTGTATTTGATAACTAATGTATTTTATCTTATTTATTGATCTTATGTCGTTGCTTTCGTTGCTCATAATTTTTTCCTAAACTTCGCTTCTTTAGGGTTTTTATGATGAGTTTTGACGCATAGAGCCACTGGTAGAACGCGGAAATTTTTGAAGTCAGAAAGATAAGCGAAAAAAAAATGATAAGAATAGAAAATGATGTTCTGGAATGCTTTAGCTAAAAGAAGAAAAAATACGTAATCTCTTTTACAAATAAAGAAAATCTGCTTCTACCAACGAAAATTGTTTTCAAGAAAGACCCATTGATGTCCCTTGAAATTTTTATACTACATTCCGTTCCGTTACTAGCTTTTTCAATTTAAAAGAATTTTGTTAAAATATTGTTTATACAGCATTTCTTTAACGTTTTCTTTTAAATAATTAATTCTCGAGCGTACTATTAATAACAATTGATTTCTAATAATATTTATACAACAATTGAAATATCGCTAAAAATCGCAGTTTCTTGTTAGCTTTAATAAATTATTGTATATTCCTTAATATATATTTAAGGTATTTTTAATCTTTTCTTTTAATTATTTTATATTATAAATGAACTTTTTTCTACAATTTTTATATATTATGACTAATGAAGGAATTTTAAATATATTTTTGTTACATATTCGAAAATGAAAAAAAAAAAATATTTTTAATGACAATTTCTCTACGCATCCTTCTCCTTCAATGTTGTATGCATATGCATATGACATCTTCCGATTGTTATTTACGTAAAAAGCATACACAATATACGGTACACAAACTAATAAAATGTCAACATTGCTTAGAATGTGTTTGCTCAACACAAAACGAGCTATTAGTTAAGGTAATGTCACATACATGTCCGTGGAAGGAAAATTTGAAGTAACTGTAAATATACTTGTAAAGGACCTTCTTTATACAGAAAGTTTGGCGAATTTCTCAATTATTTGAGACAAACAAACTTCTATTTGTTTATACTCCTTACATGGAGCGTAATACATTTTCCATATATTTGTATAAAAATATGCAACAGATATTTTTGAAAAATTATATATAATTAGAATAAAATAAATTGACTAATTTATATATTCGTCTGTCGTTCACCTATATGTTGAAAATACAATTACGAACTCAAATCTTTGTCCGGATGATTTATATTAAACTCAAATGTTTTCTTATTTCTTTTTTTAATATAAATCCAAAACTAAAGCAGATTAACAAAAAAATTTATTAATTTATGTATAAAAAAAAATTGATCGTCTTCTTTTTCTTCCAGTCGTAAACTTTGAATCAGATCTTAAAGGTTAGCCACCTCGGAGCAGTTTAAACTAAACAGTTTAAAATAAAGGATTTCTAGTATTTTTTTTTTTTTTTTTTTTTTTTTTTTACATTTCGACCTGCCTCTGAACTTCAAGCTTATATATAGAACATATCGATTGATCCTTTCCTTTAGTATAACGCGTTCTACCCCTATAAACGTGTCATTATCTTATCAAAGCTAGACTACAATAAGCAGACATATAGCTTTATTGGTTTATTTTGTGTGCTTGTATTGGAATTCGACGAACTCTGGCCGTAGAAAAACACTATGATTGGCTTGAACTGAATGTATTTTGTAAACTCATATTTCAATTACGTACAACGATAAGGACGTCTCTTGCAATTAATAAATATGTTCAATGCAGTGAACGATTACTTGTACGCAAACAAAAAATAAATAAAAATGTATATATATCCTTGACAGCAGTTAGCAGTTAGTGATACTTCAAAATAAATCAATAGTATAAGCATACGCATTCGGGAGTTTTCATAAATTTAATTCATTTTATATGTTATTGACAGTTTAATTTTATATGCTATGCTGTGGAAAGGTATCACATTTTCAAGGGTATGTTAATTAACAAATTTTGAAACGAAGTGATCAACTCTTACATTTTAATGTCTCATATATTTGAAAACAACTAATTATTGTCTCTTTAAAGATTTCATGATATTATGCGTTTTCTTACAGAATTTATTTATGTCGCTATTAATGAACACGTTAGTACGAATATCTGGAGAATACAATTTAAATTTAAATGGAGAATACAAAATAGAAATTTGATAGATAAAGTGTTGAAAAAATTCTTATATTTCAGTTGCCTAAAATTGTATTTTCTATGACAAAAACGCTATTTGTTTCATTTTCATTAGAATTGAAATCATATCTTGGATAAGTTCATCAAATACGAGATTAATTCAAAAGTAATATACAAGTAAATACATAGAAAATTTGAGGGACATATAAATGTGATCTGATATATCGTAAATTCGTCATAAATTTTTTCTATTTCAATTAAATTTGCTTGTATAGAAATTTTAAATATATCAATGGAGTTACCAGATCAAATCCTATGGAACCATTCATTTGAATTCAATACCGTCTACCTGTCTACTAGGACTTTGTCAACATTTCTTATTACAATATTCTTATTATATGTTCCTTGAAAAAATCAATTTAATTACCTTGGCGCTCTTGACTCCTTGAGAAGATTTTTCCCATAGAATTAAACGTGTCGGTCCATCTACTATTTAATTACTGCCCATGAAATAGTGGTTTGTAATTTTGAAGATATTTTCATTAAATTTTTGTACACTTACATGTTTTAGTTCAAGGATGAAAGCTATGGAAAATAGATTTCAAACTGGGTTATTTTCACGATCGTTTCCAATCAAATAATGCTTAATATTTTTTGGTAAGAATCTGTGAAAAATAATATTTTTCTATATGAAATGAATATAGAAACATTTGGATACGATGGTATTAATTTTTTTTAAACTTTCCCCATAACAATTTTTTTATAAAGAATTAATCTTTATATCGCAATAAAATGTAAATTTTGGTATATTATGATGAAATTTGATTCAAGATAAAATTATCTAAAATGACATCTAAATCTATCGTATTGAGTTTGATAGATTTCTCATCAGACCAATTCCTACATAAAAGAGTTTTCATGAAAAATTCACCTTTACATGGCAAAAGGGTATAATTTTATATATGTTTTATAATGAAAAAAGTGAAAAATTGTGTAAGGCTAAGTGATGTAATAGAATATTTACCGCTAGGCCTTGTCTAACTATAACGGTTTAATTTGTTTGCTTGTTTTTTTTTTCTTTTTTAAATAAATATAACGTTTTAGTAAAAAAAGGTTTTCAACATTCAATTATGGTCCCAATAAAACACACATATATTATTAAAAAACATAAAAAAAAAGTTGAATTTTACAATAAACACACTTAATTAATTTAGAAAATAAATTATTCGTTCAATTCAAATTGAAATTAAATAATGAAATAAAGTGGAAATTAATAAATAATTTTCCCTTACATCTGCATCGAAGTAAATAGATTTCTTAGAAAGTGTTTTGCATATTTATTTGGTATCGTTAAAAATTAAATGCGTTATATATGTTAATATGTATTTATTAATTATAACAAAGTCTAACATTATGATTTTTGTGTTGAAAGAAAATGCATTCGTATTTTTATAAAAATCTCTAAATAATGACTTTGTGGTTGAATGATAATTATTTGTAGATGAATAATCAAAAGTGAGATCATACTCGGAGTGAATTAGAGCTTTTAATGCGCCATAACTGAATGATCTATTATGTGATGCTTAGTTGTGAAAGTGTTTTAAATTAATTCATGAATTTCATTTAGAATCCTATAGCTAAAGTTTCATGTTTTCATCTCAATCTCGTTCATAAAAGTGCAAGAACAGCATCTAGCGTCGAACATTAACGGGTTACAAAATTCCAAATTCAGAGAATTCAAATATATGTATAAATATTATTTAAATTCTAGATATTACAATAGAGATATAAAAAGAGTTAGTAAAAAAAAAAAAAATTTGATAAATGTTTTACAAAAAAATCAACACGATTTAGGTCAAAGTAACAAGCATTGAATATATATATAAACTTATAGATAACGAATAATATATATATGAAGGAAAACACTAAACACATACTTTAGTTGGAAAAAGGAATGTTACAACTAAAGGGTAGAGAAAACCCAGTAATGGATTACTGATAAAAATCCATATTATACCCATTTCTCATTAACAATAAGCGATTAAATGTATGTGAAAGAGTGTTATATATATGTTGAATGTGAACGGGAACCTTTTCTGCATTAAACTTTTTATGAACGAACTATTTTGGATTTTTAATCTTATCTAGCTTGCGACCGTCTACAAGACGTCAGCCTTCAGAATATTGTGTTTTTTTGCAACTAAAAGAAGCCAATAGCCGCGAGAGGCGATTAAACAGAAAAAGAGACGAGAGAGACAGACATAAAGAAATAGATATGATTAAACAGTATATATATATATATATATGTATATTTACATCTAAAAGGACATCTGCTGATTATTTCGGATAGTTAGGCAAAAAAAATCCAGTTAATCCCCATTTGTTGGTAGCAGCTATAAAAAGTTGAGTTACTATATAATGAATTCACATTTTGTGTAAAAAACGATAGTGTTCCGCGACAGATTTTTGTAATTTTAATGGGCGGAATATTGCACTACAATTTTTCGAGTATACCACTAACGTTAATTAAATATAATTTATTTTTATATCCACCATGGAGGGTAAGAGGAATACTCATTTCGTCATTTGTGTGTGTGTGTGTGTGCAATGCCCAGAATGATATTTCAGAGTCCTTACCAAGTATATATATTCTCGATCAGCAAAAAATTTAGAATTGATTTAAGCACGTCCGTTTGTCCATCTGCTGGATGGGCAGATGTCCATCCATCCACCTGTCTAGCCGTCTGTCCAACCACCCGTCCGTCCGTCTGACCATCCATCCGACCGTCCGTCTGTCCAACCATCCGTCCGTCCGCCTGTTCAACCATTCGTCCGTCAGTCTGTCCAACCACCCGTCCGTCCATATGTCCATCCATCCATTCGTCTGTCCGTGTATCTATCCATCCATTCGTCTGTCCGTGTATCCATCCATCCGTCTGTTCGTTTGTGTAACATCTGTGGTACACATTTTCTTGATCGCAAAAATGAAGATATGGACTTCAAATCTGGCAGAAACGTTGGAAGTTTTTGCACGCGGATTGGTATTGAAAATAGCTTAAATCGCTCCCAAGACACGCATATAATATAAAATAAGCTGAAAACATCTCTGCTTTCGGAATGTTTTGCTCAGTAGTCGTAGACTAGACAATATAAAAGTTTCCACATTATTCCATATAAATAGAAAAAATCTTCCACACCCACCTATTGAAATTTAGTTTTTTTGTACCTTTTTTTCAAAATAAAGGTGGTGAGTACAACAAATCCGACGAAGCCGAATATAATTTTCGCACTTGTATCTACATTCGATATTCTTCTTTGCAATACAACGCTGTTCTTAAGGAAGATTAAAAAGAAAAAGGTCTTTCTGTAATTTTTGTATTATATTTTCTCTCAAAAACATTTTGTATTTATCTCACTAAGCATCGAAACAAGATTCTGTTTCGATCCAATTTGCTGCCATCTTTGTGGATGGCCGGCCTTCACTAAAATCTCTTTGAATAAACATTTGACATACGTTTTTAAAATGTAGAAAGTTTCTTTTAATATTATCGCGGTTTTTAATATTAATGGAAAGTGAATCATCTAAAATCCGTATATCTTGTAAAATACTCTCCTAAAAATCTTATGTAAGTGTTACTTAGATGTCGGAAATTTCGTATTCATGTAGAATAAATGTGACGAATTGTTCGTTTTTTTTTTTAGCAAAAAGATTTGAGTTTGAAGAAGATATCGCATCTGAGTTAGCGCCGTGTTATAATTTATTATTCCCTTGCAATTCTGCAAGTGATAAAACTACAACTGATTATGGCTCTGTAATATGTATTCAAAATTTAGATTTTATTTAACGGCTTCTACTTTATCTAATATTATAACATCGATCTTTACTAATTATTGCTAAAGTTGTCTTTTGATCTTTTATTCAAGTTTATTTATTGATTGAAAAATATCACGCATCTACAATTCAACAAATATGTTGATTTGGCTAAAGGAAAAAATTATGAGAAACTCATCTAAATAATAATCATATCATAAGAAAGTTATCTAAAAAGGATATTGATTTATAAGAATGTATGTGCGTGCTAAAGTATACATTTCATGTGTGTTTCGAATATTTAGGTTATAGAAATTTTCATAATCGCATTTATATCAACATTTGTTAAGATAACATACCGAGTTAATCTATAATCGCTTTATTATATCAATATTTGTATATTTTGTCCGCGGTTGTTTTGTGATACCTTTCTTGTTATCACTGATATCACTCATTCGATTCATAATGCTGACACTCAACATTCACTCATACAGTGCATGTTTGTAAACTCTCTCATCGATCTCGCTTGTACTGCAAAAGCATTCAATCAATAGTCTAATCAACAACGATAAACATTCATAGCATAGCATGAGCCAGTTTCTCTGCTAAAGAATAGATGCGCATTACAGTCGTATATATAAATATTCTCAGTAAAATTTATAAATAAAATAATGTGTGAAAAAATATGTGCGTATTTGTTTTATAATTAGAAGATATCAGAAACAATTTGACCCACATTGTTTGCTTTGGATTCATTCTCTCTCTTTCTCTCACTTCCTCTCTCTACTCATGTTTACTGATTGAATTGCAATACTTGTTTGTATTTTCGACGTAGGAGGATATTCTTCAACAATGAAAAGAAAATTTTCTTTTAAAACACAGCTGGTTAAGCCTCTTCTTCTTCGTCTTCTTCGTGAGACCTAGTCTTTGATACTTAACCGGAACTTATTAAATATAAACGAAGAATTTCAACTTTTTTTCTTTTTTGCATTACGCGTTACCGCCATTTGAATGATTATTGAAGAATTTTTTATACCTGCAAGAGTCATTTGTAGTTTATCATAAATATTTTTGTTTTGTTTATGCACTAGGAAACGAAAAAAGAAAAAAATTCTATAACAAAAAATATAAATTTTTCTCTCAAGTTCTATGATCGCAAACATTTATTTGGAAGAGCCAGAAAAAGTTATTCGCCACCTACTATATATATATATATACAGCAGTTCAATTTTCAAATTGTTACGAAATTGATTTATTTCAAGAGCTTGAAAAGATAAAAAACTAAATAAAACTTGAAATTGTTTCGTTCTTATCTCTCAAAAAAGAGTAGATAGATAAGTGGATTAAGACGGCCCTTCGCTCTATGATATGAAACGACAGTAAATCAATCAAAGTGTAATGCTGTTATCGTTTAATGAAATATAAGTCTTGGATATTGTAAACGTAATCAAAATTCAATCAAAAGATTCTTTAACTGCTCCCTCTTCATGTGTATTATCCGCACTATCAATTTAGAAGGATAAGCTAAGTTGTCATTCCGTTTGTAACATTTAAAAATTAGTTTAAAAAAAATCTTTAAATCTTAAATTTTGTATGTTCTTGTATTGTATTCTTGTATGTTCTAAGATTCTAAATCGAGTTAATTTGATAGGTTAAGTGCTTAAACTGCGATTGGACGCGTTATCTACTTAGAACCACATGTAAAATAGTTCCAAAAAATGGTAAAAACATAAAAGACCAAAAACTATAAATGTGAATAACTTATAAAAAATATAATTTACAAAAAAAAAAAAAATAAATTGACAAACTGACACGCCCATTTTGAGAGACAAACAAGTATAATACCTATGGATGATTATAGAAAATTCACTTTATGAACTATACAATGTTTTTTAATGAAATTTTCTTCCTAAAAAAGAAACAAAATACATACGAGCAAGGCCCTCTTTGAAACACCCTACACTAATTCGTTTAATACGATTCTTCACCGGTTTTCAGCATAAAATAATAAAAGTTAGAACATTCTGCCTTAGATAGGCATACCCTTTCGTATTTGGGATCGGGTCCAAAAAATAAATCTACACACAGTCTAAATTTGATTTTTATATCAAATTACTTTTATGGAGCAATTTTAATAATAGAATATTAAATATTAAAAGACTTTGCTAATATAAAATTTTTTTTTTTTTCGTAGCTTGATTATATGGTAGGTTTCCATCAGTTTAGTATGAAAAATTATTATTATTCAACAATTTTATTCAAAAATTTTTTAAAAATAATACATTTTTTCATATAACTGTTTTTTCATAGTAAGGCATAGAGTCATGGAAATGGTTCGATCTAATCTATTTTCAATAGCATTCATTCTTGGAACAAAAATTTATCAAAACATTTCGAAAATTTTCCATCTGTAAGTTGAATATAATTCAAAGTGTCAGTCATCAGAGAGACAACCGAACAGTTAAAGGCTAAGTAGATTCAGAAAATGCTTTTGAATCAATTGGTATAATAAAAGTTTTTATAGATATTACATCCATCCCTATAATCTTAAGTTTACCACCACAACTAATATAAATAATGTTAAAGTGAGTATAAAAATTTTAAAAAAGAAATTTCAATTTCAACTTAATTATGATTTTTTTGCTATTGTAATAATTCTACTAAATTCGTATTAGTTTGTAACAATACAACTACAAAGATTGTTTATAATAAATCAATCAATCAAGCAGAAAATTTTTTCTACTTGAATTATATACAAATATATTTTCGGTATTTTAAATTATCTACGAATTCCCTGTTAGAATTTAAATCGATTTATCTATAGAGATGAAAATATTAGTCCTTCGAATTTATTCACATTTTATAAAATCGGAATTATTTGGATTTAAGCTGATGTCAAAACATTTATGATCGTCTTTGAAAGCGTATCATAAAATCGGACAATAAAAGGAATCTTAATATTAATCTTAAAGTAGTAAGAATTTAACTTGAAACGAATAAGAAAATTATATTTTTCAACAAGTACGCGAACATAACATAGGATTTATCTTGAATAAATATAGAAAAATCGCGTAATTAACCGACAAGGATCAGCACCACTCAAATCTTTAATAACATAACCTATAATAATAATAAATAAACCTATAATAAAAATATAAAATTTCAGATCTTTATATGAAAAAGTATTTACTTTAGTTCGTATGTAAATAAAAAGGAATATTTTAAGTTCTTAAATATTTTTATTCCTTATTCAAGTTGAAATTTTTTAACCTTTCATTTTAAACGAAAGCTAAGAGGACCTACTTATTCCTACTGTAATCTTGATTTGTATAAATCAAATGAGAATGAAAGTATAGAAAGTAAAGTTTCAAAAGTTAGTACATTAGAAAAGTAACCGGAAGAATCCGACAGTTTTTAAGTACGTATTGATAGTTTATTTGATCTCTATGTTATGTTATAAACTATTAACAAAATTACTATCATCCTTAGGTAATACAATTTCAAATCTTGCAGTCCAAATCCATAGTTGTGTTTAATAACAAATATTTTATCTTAAATTTATTTTAAATGAAATTCCGATAGACACGTGCAAAAATTTTCATTTTTCTTTTTTTTTTTTATAAAACTTTCTATTTCTATTAACAAGGTACAGAGAAATGATTTTTCTTTCTTTATGGTAAATTAATTATAAGCACAAGATGGAATGAAAATTGATAGTAAACTTGTGTTGGCTAAAAGCGAGCATTTAGGTCAAGTCAGAATTCTTCATTTTAATCGGATCTATTCCTAATATCCTAATGGCGATAAAAATAACGTCAAAATGTAACCTTAATTAAAGTAGCGTACAATTAGTTAGTATGAATCATTAACTATAATATCAAATTACTTCTAAGTAACTATTCCGCTAAGCTTTATAATTAAGTATTTCCGAGAACGGGAACATTTCAAATATTCATGCTCAGATAAAAATTTAAATGGATATCAGTATTGTATATGTCTGTCTATATTATTTAAGATATAAGTAAATGAATGCATTTTTATACTGACATACACACACACACACACACACACACATGCAAACACTTATACAAACAAAACTTATAGCGTTTTCTTTGAAAAGAATCAACTGAACTGATAAGAATGAGAGATTGACTCGGAAGAGAGACTACGTAGTTAATAGCAAATATTGAAATTGAAAATGAGTATGTATTATCTGCATATGCGTATGTTTATGTCTATATGTGTGCTGTCGGTTCTAAGAGAACGAATGTTTAATGAAAATGAGTTCTTTTCAATATAATAATGCAAAAAAGAGGCATCGATCTCTTATTCTCATACTTTGCACATAATACTAAATTAGAAAAAAAAAAAAAAAAAAAGAAAATAATTATCAATGATAACAAATTATTATTGTATTAAAATAATAAGAAGCAACAAAATTTACTAACAAAATAAGGCTATTTAATATAGTGTGAAAAAAGGAACATTAAATTTTTATATTTTTACTCTAGAATAATAACTGAAAAATCATGCAGTATTCAGTGCTTAATCGGCGCTTAATGATACTGCACGCATTACTCCCAAGCAAACGGAACGTATGAAAACCAAACAGCAAATGATATATACTTCGTATTAAATATTCTGTGTTATTATTGCTGGAAAACAAAAGAATATTAAAAAGATTTTGCAGCAAAAAAACAAAAAACAAATATTTAAATTAAAAAAATAATGAAATAAATGAATGAATGAATAAATAATCCCATGAGAACTCGCACAATTACTGTTAAAAAAAAAAAGAAAGAAAAACGTGTTAATAAATTACAAAAATATAAATATAAATACAAGTGGAATTTACTTTTATTCCTCCCCAATATTTACACCTTGAAAAGAATAATGTTCGAAGTTGACGTGAATGATTTCTATATTAATCAAGACTTCTAAAAAAAAAATAATAAAATATTTCACACTTTCTTGACACACATATATATATACATATATATACATATATATATATATATATAGAAAATAAACTCTTATTCCCTAAATTACAACAAAATTAAACGAAAATATAAACAAAATATTTTGAAAATATTTTAACAAAATAGCGCAAGAGAGTGCTTAGCCAACAAGAAGCTTCCAATAATTAATTTTAAAATAAAGAAAAAAAAAAGGTAATTTCAGTAAAAGTTTTTCTTAAGAGTAATTTTAATATTTAAATTATATATATATATATATTTATTTTTTTTTTTTTAGAATTAGTACGAAACGGTAAAGAAAAAATTTAATATAAACATCTGCCTCTTTAAATAATTTAAAAATTTACTCTTTTTTATATGCAATCGAAAAAACAAACATATATTGTCAATGAACTCGTGCCAATACTACGTAATATGCCGCCTAGATATAGCAAAGCAAAGGCAACAACGCACAATACACACGCATTCGTAGAGATACACAAACAAACTTGCGAAACAAATATTCGTGTTAGGGCGAATCTTAAACACCTAGCATCCCAACTATAATACCTAATTAGAAGGTCTCAGATTCTAATAAAAAAATTTCATTATTCCATATAAATTAGACGATGGCACGTATACGTATAAGTATGAATTGAGAGAAAGGAAGAAAGGAAGAAAGAAAGGAAGAAAACAAGAAAGGAAGAAAGCAAGGAAGGAAGGAAGGAACGAAGCAATTTTCTTTCTACTTAGAACTTAAAGTTACTTTAAGTTTTACGTTTAAATCCAATTCACTTTTTCCTCGACCCCGTCCTAAAGAAATACAACTAATAATCAACGTATATGCGCGTTACATGACTGAAAATGATATCCAATCACGCGAGTGATATTTGCCTTGGATTTTATATTCTTATGATTTAAGACTTATTGAGGCATACATTAATAATTTTACTTTTATATTTTAGTTAATTTTAAATTTTAATCTAATCTTAGCCTTACTTTTTTTTTGTGGTCAAATTTAGGTAGGCTCTAGATTAACTTTTCATTTTGTTTTGTATTTTACTGTTACACGCGGCTAATAAGAAGTTTTTATAGTCTCCGAAGTATATATTTTCTGGATTTGTTACTAACGGAATCACATAATTAATATTATAACACCACTCTCTTAATTGTGTACGTTAGTGTGTTGAAAAACAAATATTTCTACAAGTATTTTTATACGTAAGTTAGTTAATAGTAATATGTTAAATGCACGCATCCACACAAAGATATCTTTACGCATTGTTATCAATGAAAACCAAAAACAAAAGAAAAGCAAAAAAACAAAATAGTCACACGTAGAGTTTTTGTGTTAAAAGCCATATAGCACTCCCGTCTAAGCAAGCATCAATGAAACCATGAAAAAAAAAAAACAATTTTTTATGGCAATCAATTAAAGAACACAATATAAGAAGAACCGAAAGCAATCTTAGCTATATTTTTATCTATGAAATTCTATAAAGTTTTTAAAATTTGAAACAAACATTTCGAAATGTTTGTAATCCATAAAACTCATTTTGCATTAATAAGAAGTTAAGTGTTAATAAGTGATAGCAAATTATGTTAGTAATATGTTGAAATTCATTTTAGTCTCTTAGACTACTTGATCTTTCTTCTTACTTCAATTCATACACACAAACTCTATTTGTATCAAAGCTGACCTTAAGAAATGAAGTGAAGACGAAAAAATGTAAGAAAATATTTACAAAAAATGGAACATTATTTTCCTGGGGAGAGCTTAGAGACTTTATTTCCACCATCGTAGAAGGGCGATATATTAGAATTGTCCTTTCGTATGAAATCTCCGGACACAAAGGTTGGTTTCTCGCGCTCGACCACAATTAAGACAAGTATGAGAGTTGCATTCATTTTATAGCAACGTTGCCAAGAAATCGATTTATTCTAACCAAATTTTTCATATGAGTTAATAAATATGATGAAGATTTATTATTATTTTGTGATTTTTGTCAAGAAATTTTGAAAATTGCAAACTTTTTACATATAACGGCGTTTTCAAAGCAACCCCTTATATATATGGAGTGATGTGAGTAAAAATTGCTTGGGTTTTTGGAACACCAATCAGTACACCAAAATATTTCAAAAATTGCGGCTTATAGATTGAACAAAACAAAACATAGATAGATATCAGTTAGACAGACGAACATATAAGCTTAGTTTGGTTAGAAAAGGATTCTAAATTGATGGATATAACTAAGGTCGCGTCTATATTTTGTTCTTCTCTGTATTATACGTAATTACTAGCAAACTTAGTATATTCTATATAGGGTCTGAAAACGCAAAGGTTCATTAATATGCGTCTTTTTATACTCACCACCGAAGGTGAGGGGTGTATTCATTTTGTCATTTTGTTTGTAATGCACAGAAGGAAACTTCAGATATCGCACAAAGTGTATATATTCTTGATTAGCATCAAATTTAGAATTGATTTAAGCATGTCCATCCATCCGTTTGCCCGTCTATCCATCTGCCCGTCTGTACGTCTGTCCTTCTGTCCGTCTGTCCCCCTGTCCGTCTGTCCCTCTGTCCGTCTCTATGAAATATGTGATACACATTCTCCTGGCACAAAAATGAAGATATAACCTTCAAATTTGGTAAAAACATTAGAAGTTTTTCTACATAGATTTGTATTGAAGATAGAGCAAATCGGTCCCAGGTCACGCCTAAAGTATAAAATAAGCTAAAAACGCATCTGCAAATAAATAAATAAATAAATTTGTCCGTCCGTCCGTTCGTACTCGACTTCAAATTTGGCAGAAACATTTGAAGTTCTTGCACGAAAGATGATAGTGAAAATGGGGCACATCGAAGGGCCACGTCTACAGTATATAAAATGAGCTGAAAACACGTCTGTTTTTTGCCCGATGTTCATAGACACTGAAATAAAAATTTCCACGGTATTTCATAAATTTAGAAAAAAAATTGCCACGCCCATCTATTAAAATATAGTTTCTGCTTCTTTTTTTTAAGATAAAAGTGGTGGGTATAGAAGTTTCGGCACAGCCAGCTATAATTGTCTTATTTGTTACTTTCAAATTATAAAAAAAAACTTTTTTGAATTTTTCAGAAACAAAATGTGGACCCGGCAGTTGCCGAAAAAGAATAGCTTTTTTTTCAATTTTCTATTAAGATAAGATATCAAAATTTTCTTCAAAATATAACACAAATATAACGAAATTTTACGAAAAAATTTATTTATAAAAGAATCAGTCGGAAAATCCCTATAGCATCATTGAAGCTTCTCAAAATCGAAAGTAATTGAATGAAAATTGAAAGAATCAGCAACTTGCCACATTCGAGATATAATGGTTCTATTAAGAAAAAACGTTTTCAAAGCTAAAAGTTTCAAGTTTAAAAAAACTTTTGCTTCAGCTTTAATCTTTAATATCTGTACCTTTTTTTTGAATTGAGTTTAAAAATTCTCTTTAGCTTCAAGTGTTTAGACATTGCTCATACAATTCATAATTATCTTTTTATATTATTTTTAAATACTTTTGGGGGGTGTTTAAGCCAATAAAAAAAGTACAAGGAAAAGAGAGCGCATTATAGCTTCATTAGCTAATATCAGCTACAAATTATGAGTTACATCTTTTAGTCTGCTATTAACCAATCGCATCCATTTTCGATAACCGATCAACAGCTAACAGTATATACATATACCAAGTTCCACTTTCTAACGCAATTATTACAATCATTAGCGTTTCAACAATTAACGATAAAAGGACAAATGATTAGACGGACAGACTGACAAGTAGATAATGTAAACCAAGAGAAAAATGGGCAAGCCTTGCTAGAGTCGGATTCTTACGCTTATTAAGGATACATATATTTTCAATATTCATCTTACGGAATTTTCTTACTTGTTTTCAGTTCAAATTGATTGTTTTATGGTCCTCCATCCATATGGAACTCGGGATTTTTTGTTGACTTTCTTTCTTAAAATGATTTAAGTAGAATTTGCTTCATCGTCCTGATGCCTCTTAACTGAGAAGAAAATAAAGATGAAAATATGTAAAATTCTTTGCTTTTCCGCAATCACTACTTTATCTGAATGCCACTCTCAAGGCTGATAGTAATAATTGTTTTCAATTTAATTTCGAAAATTTTAATAAAAGAAAAATAATTGCAAATCATTTCCTATAGTATTGTTGCTCTTAAGGAAATCTGGTGCAATTTTCTTTATATAAATAATTACACACATTTTTATATATAAACACAATATAAAGTATCTAAAATCTCATTTTGTTGCGATTTACTATAACAACACAAAGCAAAAAAAAAAAAAAAAAAAAAAAAAAAAAAGAAAGCAAGAAAGAATCATAACAATTAATTAAAAAATTATCTTGTTTTCATTAAAATCGTTTACTGTTATCTTCTTTTACAAATACAAGCTTATGCTCGTAATGAGGTAGTAATTGAAGTAAGTAACGCTATGAAGTTTAAGAAAATTAATAAATATCTGCGCTTTATATGAACCGAACTTTCTTTATTAAATGAACATAATGTTCAAATATTCTCTCTTTAAATGTTAGTACACATACATGAGGTTATCTGAATTGAATGATATTTAAATAGAAAACAAAATCATATTTAATTTAAGGCGAATCTTTAACACCCATCATAGCATATTTTATTTTTCGATTCAAATTACAAATTCACAAATTTTAGAATTGATCTCTGTCTCTATTGCTTTAATTATGTTATTTAATTAAGTTTTTACTTCGAAAACAAAGGAATAAATATCAATAATCTCCGTTTAAATATATCATAAACTTAAGTAGTAATTTTTATAAAAGATTTTGCAATTTTTTCAAAAAAAAGAAAAGAAACCATTAATTAGATAAAGCTAAGACCGCGGCAAATGAGAATATTATTCGATATTTTATGTTACATATCTACGAGACAAAAGGTATAAAAAATTTATTATGCACCTGAAATATAGGTGAAAACAAGCAGACAAGAGTTTCAATTTGAGTTTATTGTGACAATGTTAAGGACAAAAGCATTAAAGTAACAATAAATTAAAAATTTTAAATTTAAAATTAAAAAAAAAAAAACAACAACAGATAAGTACAAAAACAAATTTAAATATGTAGAAAAATGCGCTTTCAAATGCAAACATATATAGTATTCAGTTTATTCAAGCAAAATATCGAGGGACAAACAAACCAGGAGATAAATATGTAGACGGACTTTATACATAACGCACATATATAATAATAAACAGTCGTAGTAGTCATCATAATAAATTAATATTAGGATTATAATTAAATTTTAATGGATTTTTTACATTTTTGTTTTTTTCAAGTTTCAATGTTTATTAATTTTATTTTATTATATTTATATATTATATATTATATTATTATTTTTTTTATTATATTTTACATAAAATGCACAGCAGCACACTAAGTCAGTCGATATATTTCCGACTTTTAAATTAAGTAATGTTAGCATTCAATTTGATTGAAAATGTTTTTTTTTTTTCTTTTTTTTTTGGTACAACGAATACACTTCTCGGCAAAATTCTTCAATTCATATATTCATATACTAAAGCGATTTTCGGAAAAGAATTTAAAATTCCTCTTTATGGAACAGATGGAAGGAGAAGTGATTCAGAACTAGTGAAGCGTATCGATATTCCAGTATATCAAATTTTCATTCCTTCAATTTGACTATTTCCAATTTTGCTTTTACAAACTTAATATTTTTATCCATCTAATCTAAATTTTTATATTAATTATTATTATTATTCTGTAACGCGGCCTGCTTCGAAATTACAGCTCTCGATATGGCTCCTTAGATAGGTTCAGAACCACCTATTTTCTTTCGATCTCTGCTCTTGGCTAAACAATTATTTATTTTATTGACTTGCGACCTGAAAGATCTACTATACTAGTTCAAATTTATAGCCCTCGATATGGCTTCTTAGAAAAGGGGTCTCCTATTTGCCTTCGACCTCTCCTCTTGGTTAAACAATCATTCTTTTTATTGCTTTCGAATGTCAGGTGCACTTCTTTGTGCTTACTCATCTGATTCAGAACATGAATGATGCTGATTTCGATACAATTTTGAATGTTATTGTGTGCCTCCTTCAAAGAGCCTCTAAAGTGGCTTGACTGACTGAGTAAAAGCAGATATGTTCCCCTCGGCATTGTCTTCTTAAACACACGCAGGCATATGCATAAATTTCTGTTTGAAATTTACAAAAAGTAAATCGCATGTTTATGGTCGATTAAAATTTCGCGTGATATATATAGATACACATACATGCCGCTCATAGTTTTGTCACTTTTCAGATTTTGAACCGTTGGCATCATTTTTGTACTACGATTTGCGGTTCTAAATGTAAACTATTCCGATAGATTTCGACGTTATGAACTAATAATATAGCATCAGTTTAGGAAGGCAACAGTCATTCGAATATTTTAATAATTAGCTCTTCTGTGATTGCAATGATGTTCGTTTATTTCTTTAATTTTTCGACTTTTAGAGAATCAATTAAGAAAATTTCTTTTTTGTATCCAAAAAAGCCCATATAAATTCCACACGGAAAGAATAACTTATCCTTTGAAAGGATCCGCGAATTCATTCATTTTTAGGAAATAATAATAACAATGCTTCCAAAACAGGAAATAAATCATCAAGAGAAACAATTGGTAATCGAAACGAGCAATGTTTGCTTCTAACTTCTCCTACGCAGGTTTCTATTTATACCCATTGGGATTTCAATGAATCGCTCAATAGCATCAGTTGTTATAGATAGCTTTCCTGTTTCAATTATTTAGTTCGATTGAGGCCATTTATAATACACTACAACCAACCGATCTTATCAAATATCGAGTTAAATCTAACTTATAACTTCTTCCTTAATTCTCTTTGATTGACACTATAGTTAGCCGATGCCCATATCAATTTCTCAATTCAATTCTCAAATATAAGCTAAAAAGCAGAGTTCAATTAAAACTCGATAAGGTTTTCGAAGCGTAGTAAGTTACCAACAGGCAGACGTAGTTGAAATAAATTGTCTTGAAAATGCTGTGTTCGGGAACTCTTATATAATTCATGAGATTCGTTGATGTCTACTTCTAAATTAAGCGGTTAATAAATTTCTACATTCATTATGCGCTAATAATGAAAAGAAGAAAGAAGAAAAAAACACACGCATACTACAAAAATATTTCATAAGAATTGTAAAATTTTAAAATGTCACAACAGTTCATCAAATCAAAGTTTGCGGCACTTTTGATCAATTATGTAAAGAAATTAATATTTAACTGAATAGCGCCTCAGTTAACAAAGAATACATAATAAAATATGTCAGAATTTTTTTATATATTTTTTTTGCATTTTTTTTTATTCATTCATAAAAATTTCATTGTTTATTGTAACTTAAGGAGGATACATGTAATAAAATAGTATTTAAGTTAAATATTTAGAAGATAACACAGAACTTTATAAATATTTAAACTTTTTATAATAGAATCTTAATTTCGAAATAAAAACACGTGTACAAACTGACGCAAATAAGATGTTAAACAATTTTACAATTTAGTAAAAACAATTTAAAACAGAAATTAATTATTGTTTTATATCCCACATCGTGAAGGATAAAAGTGCAGCTACTATCTTACTAACTTGTTTATGTTATACTTAGTTTGTAGTAATGAAAAATATGCATCGAAACCCCTATACAATGCATCTATTACAGATCAGTGTAATAAAATATATCTGTTTTTGATTATAAATATATTTTACTCATCGACTGTTTGATGTTTCTAAAACGTCCAAACTTGAAATCCGATTCTAAGACTTTAAGTCTATAATCTCAATCAAATGAAATTTGAAAATGACTTGAATTTATTCAGAGGCACATTCTAATATTATTCAAGAACTGATTTAAGTTCAAGGAAATCTGAAAAATGTTGCGTTCCATTAATCATTCAAAATTAGTAAAAAAAAAAAAATCCAATTAAATAAATATTAAGAAAAAGAAGCCTTCAACATTTTTTTACAGTTATTTACTTAGTGAGTACCGGCCTTTTGCCCTAAGTTAAATGATCTAAATACAGAAATAATGGAAAATCACTTTCTTCATTAACCATTGAAAAAACTAAAGGAACCAACCAGCACTGCAACGAATTGAGTGCCGATTCGAAATGATCCCAATCAGCCTATTGACAAATTCATAACTGATAAACAACTGTCTTAGTTGATGAATAGACAATTTTTGCATCAAATTTATTTATTTACTTTTTTTTTTATTTTATTTTGACAATATTTGTCCGATGATTAAATAAACTAAAAAATCATTAAAAAAATATTTCATTACTAAGGTATAATTTTTCAGTCAATTTCTAAATCAACCCTATTAGCGATAGCATCATATATTTTGGATCTTTTTTTTATAATAACATACGATTAAGGCTTGATACGAAAGTCAATTGCAACGGCTAATAGTAAGTTTTTGTTTAACTAAACCCATAAAAATTTTCTCTTGTGTGTGTGTTTCATTGTTTTTTTCTTAATTTAATTTCGTTTATTTTAATTGCACAAGAGATTGTGTATGACGTGATATAAATATAG
Organism: Glossina brevipalpis; assembly: GCA_000671755.1. NCBI lineage: Eukaryota > Metazoa > Arthropoda > Insecta > Diptera > Glossinidae > Glossina > Glossina brevipalpis. Next base: position 377,285 of record KK351105.1, read on the forward strand.
AAGAATTTAAGAGTGATATGGCTTCTGCTTTACAACTTAGTTTTATGTTTCTTAAAATTAAAATTGTATCATAAAAATATAAATTAATGTTTTGTTTTGTTTTTTTTTTTAATGTTTTTTCTTCTTTTTCAATTTCTTACAGATTTCACTCAATATCTACTAAAAATAAAATAAAGAAAAAATTTGCAGTAGGATTTAAACGGCCTTCAAGAACTCGCAACCTAATGCTAAACATTTGAGAATCGTCACATCTCGCACTGCCTTTGTCAATGTTAAGAAATTTGTGATATAAAGAGTTTTTCTTTTCTTTTTTTTTTTTTTTGTTTTTACTTAACTCACCATTGCTGTATTTACCTACGGATGTCTTAATTTCACCTTGAAGCTACCTCACAAATAAATAGTTGCAAGAAAAAAAAAAAACGAAAGAATAGAAATAATAAGATATAAAAAAATCATTCCACAAGCACTGTCCAAAGCAAGATGGTACACGGACCACCAGCTCGAAGAAAATCCAATACGAGCACAAATAATAATCAAGAAAAATGTGATAAAGATTTAAAAGAAGATTGTATGGATCCCTTACAGCCTATACCACCCGATGGAGGATGGGGATGGATGGTCGTTTTTGGATCATTCATGATCCATATAATCAGTAAGTAAAACAAAAATAAAGAAATAGAACATAATCATTGATAATAAATTCATTTAGTTAATATCAATCGCGTGACTCATAATGCGTACAGTACAACATTTCGATTTTATAATAATAGAAAATATTATAGAGAATAGAAAATTCAGAAGATTAAGTCGACCTTAAAAGATCATACATAATACTACATATTTTTTACTTAAGAAGATCAAGAAAAAAAGTTTTAAATAAAAAAGTAAAAGAAAATTCTAATTGACAACAATATACTTAAAACAAATCTGAAAAAATTTAAAATTGAAAAAAAATATCAAATCGTAGACATAAACAGAAATGCTGTTGTCATAGAAAAGTTAATCCAAAGATTTGATATGATTTATACTCTACCTGTATATTAACTAGTCTCAAGTCTATTATATAAGAGAAATGTTATCATCCGTTTTAATAACCAATAAATTAATTTGCGATTCATGAAGGAAATCAAAAAAAAAAAAAAAAGAGAGACAACTACTACGTAATAACATTTGTTTGCACATTTTTACTCTTTTCGCATATCTTATACTGTACGTTAGCATTACTTTGCCTTATACTGCACAAATGCAGTTTATATTAGTTTTCTTATCAATGCGCCTTAAGTATACATTTAAAACGAAAAAAAAAAAAAAAACTAATAATTAATGCAATCAGTAGAAGGACTGTAGAGAAGAAGCGGCTTAATGACGCTTTGTAGCAAAGCCGAGAAAGCAAACAAAGGGCAAAAATTCCCTTAAATTAAATTTTTAATTATATTGGAATAATTTAACTTAAAAGCAACAGGTATGCCATTAAGATCTTTTAATGGCTTTCGAGTGATATTATTAAATATTTTTAAATTTATTCCATAAATAAATTATTAAAAAATATCTCCGACTTTTTACCCTACACTTCCAATAGTAAAAGTTACTTCAACATTTATTATAAACAGTTATTTACTAACATATTGATTGATAACATTTACAACTACCTGATCGAATCGAATATCCTTCAAAATAATTAAAAGCCACTTTAAAATTTCTTCAGATATTTCCCCTGGGAAGTAAATCAAATTTCTATTAAAAATCTATTTGATAGAGCCATAGCAGCATTTCATCTCTCATATAATACATATACAAAAATAATATATATATATTATATATATTTTTTTTATATTTTTAATTAAGTTTACTACGCGGAGGAATTTACGAATTTCGTTTTAGAAGGGAAAAGTCAAAAATAATAATATGTGTTGTAAGCACAAATTACATTATTATATAAATCTGTACATCTTTATCAGGTAATCATGTAACGTGTATTATATTGTAATTAATTAAAGCATTTTTATACCCTACATCGCTGTGCGGTACACGGTAGTCTTTAGCAGCCGAAAGCATCCAAACGACACTTACGTTCTGCTACACCGATCGATTTTGAAACATTTTCTCAATCGATTTGAATCTGTCTGCCTACCTATCCATATATTTTTATATCCAACCTGCTGATCGCAATTTTTGAAATATTGCTACGAAATGAATTACATTTACATATTTTAGACCAAGAAAGAATCCTTCTTAAAAATGAATGAATAAATCGAAGTAGTTTTTTATCGTTACTTTTCAATATAAAGCCTTATTTTAAAAAAGTCTTTAAGTAAAAAAAAAATATTTGCAAATTTTCAAAATTTCTCCGCAAAAATTGCTGAATACTAATATTTCGTCATATGATATGAAAAGTTCGGCTTTTAGGAGCCAATTTTCTTAACTGCATCACGTACAATTGTTCCTAAGGTAGACAAGTCTTTATAGAATAAAATAAAACCGTAATTTTTAATATTAGTCACCGGGGTTAATTCAGATCACTTTTTTACTTTGAGAAAGGCCCATGAATGACCCATTTTCCTACTTTATCAACTTTCTAAACCTACGTGCCAATCAAGCCACGCTGCATCGATTTGAACAAGTGATAATTAGAAGGCACTTTGCCTGGTGAGTACGCTTCCCAATCGAGCTGTAACATTATATTCTAGACAACTATTGCAATTTATGGTCGAGCATGGTTATGCAAGAGGATGACTTGGCTTCTATTAACCGCTATTGCTGATCTCTTTTCGAGCAATACATTGTTCAATTTGTTCCATTGGAGTCGGGAGACTTCTGCAGTAACAGTTTCATTCGGTTTTTGGCAGCTCGTGATACACCATATGGACAACAAAGATTTATCGCCATAAACACTCCGCTTCGCTGTCGACGTGGATGGTTCTTTTGAGTTAAATCGTAAATCCTGACATTTTGCGTTTGGGGTCGTCTTATTATATCAACTTTTCATCACCAGTCACAATAAGTCACAGAAAATTCTTATTATTTTGCCTAACAAGCACTGAAACCGCGACATTGAAACGTTTCGAAATGACATTTTCAGTCAATTCCTATGGTAGAGCATTTCTTCTCCTTTTGCACCTTTTCCATCGCATCTAAACGTCTAGAAACACTTGATTCATTAACTAGTAATCTGTTTGAAAATTTTTTGAGAGTTTGAGTTGTGTTTTCGTTCAATAAGTCTTTCAATTCATTGTCATCAAACTTTTTTAGCCCCAAGGTTGCTCTTAGCCATTGATAATCAAATCATCACTTTTGAACCATTGAAACCAAAACCAACAATTGGTATATGATGGAGTAGCATTACCGGTAAGCTTCCAAAACTCTTTGATAGACTTAGGCAGCAAATTTCTTCAAACTAAATAACGAAAGTAATGGATGTCGAAAATGCAATTTTGAAGATTCCATGATCAGAGCCTGTATACACTGAATAACTCAATAATACTAAATGGAAAACTGATATCTTAGGTAGAGAACGATGAAAATCATCGAATTTAGCTATTGTGTACATTGGTATTTCCCAATACTTTGTCATTTTTACCCGTAGAAATTGATGATCAAAATTAACGCAGGCATCTCATGCTTTATGATAAAACTTAATTGTTCTAATATTTTATTCCCACGTCCCGTGTAAGGCCTCTTATGAAAAAATAAGCATTTGTATGGAAACGAAGTCTAACTTTTATTACTTTATGACGAAAATAGGTAAAAAAAATAATAATATCTTTGACAATCAAATTAAGTTCGCTAAATTTGCATCAGTTCACTAGTTCTTCCCTCTAAAGGCTTTCATAATACATAGCAAAAGAGAGACTTTTGGATATATTTTACTATGAAAATAAATAAGAAATTTTGTAGAAGGCAAAAAGTGTTCGGGTATTCAATTGTCGGCCTTGCCCGATTCATTTACTTGTTTTTTTGTTGCTAAATAAAATTTTTTTTATCAGTGATTGTTTAATTAGATTAAAAATGGTGCTCAGCGAAAAAATTTTAATTCAATATATTAAAATGTATTTAAGAAAAAACACATGGTCCCATTTACTAAAGCTTTCACGCATATTACGATGAAATGATAAAGTAAACTAATGGAAAAAAAAATTTAAATCAATTGTAACTAACCTAACATCTGATTGAAATCATTGATCATTGCCCTGTTAGAGGGGATTTGAACTGTAATGTAATCAATGCAATTTATCAGAGTCAGTGATTTATTAAGAGAATAAGATGATAAATCGAATATCATTGCATTGTTCAAGTTAGATCACAACAACAGGATATATTGATGGCGTTAGTCTAGATTCTTATATTTAAAAACGTAATAATCAAAAATTTCAACACCGCAAAGTCGTATAATGTTATCGCTTTTAAAGTAAATTTGTTATAAATTTCATTACAATTAAAGCAGGGGATTAAGTCTTAAAATAATTTTGATATATTACTTAGGATTTATTGACAAAAATTAATGTAATTTTTTTTTTTTTAATTCTAAGGTTTTTTTTTATTAATTTCTTTATTTTTTAGCTGATGGCATGACTTACTCCTTCGGTCTATTTTACAATGAATTCCTTAATTATTTTAATGAAGGTAAAGGTTATACAGCGTGGATTGTATCCATCATGGTTGGAGTGACATTTGCTTCAGGTAAATGTAATAAATTAACAATTTCTTGAAATAAAGTAATATTGACAACGTCAGAGTCTGTATATATTTTTCTTTGAAATTTTTTTTTTAGTAAATACAAAAGAATATTTTTAATAACTTTTCAAATAGCAATAATTTCTTTCAATATTCTAAAGAATTTCAATGTTTCCAAATCAAGTATTCCAACTATTCCATATGTTTCTACTTTCAAGTCGAACGCACACGCAAACACTACTTCCTTTTTTCTTCTGCATCTATCTACAATCATTTCTAATTACTACTATCGTGCCTTTACGTATAAGGACCATAGTTTGAGGGACTGATTAAATATAAAAAAAATTCATTTCATTGTGTATATAAAACTTGATTTTATATATAAATGCAAACTATGTGCTTAAATAAATTGTAATTAAGCATCAAAAAAAATTTGAAAAAATTATGTGGAATTTTTGAAGCGCTAAACTTTTTCGACTATAATTTTAAAATTTTACGGTACTTGATTTATTTAATTGCGTTACTGTGAATTTACATTTCATTTTATATTGAAAATATTTATAAATATTTGCGATTCTGTTTTCTCAATTCTCAATTTTCTGTACAACTAGGACCAATATCATCATCATTTGTTAATCGTTATGGTTGCCGGGCAGTTACAATCGCTGGCTCAATTCTAGCCTCATTTTGTATTGTTATCAGTATGTTTGCTCAGGTATTGACCTATGATTTTGTTTTTTGTCCTATAGAAAGAATTATTTTAATTTTTATATGTTTATTCCAGAATGTTCTTACCCTTATCATTACAATTGGTTTTGGTACTGGGTTAGGTTTTGGTTTAATCTATTTACCGGCAATAGTTAGTGTCAGCGTATGGTTTGAGGCTCGACGTTCCTTGGCCACTGGAATTGCAGTATGCGGCTCTGGTTTCGGTACTTTTGTTTTTGCTCCTCTAACTGAGCAGTTGATTGGAAGTTTTGGATGGAGAGGAGCTTTATTAATTATAGGGGGAATTGTTCTAAATTGTATAATATTTGGTGCCATGTTTAGACCTTTGGAGGTACCCAAAGAAGCAAAAATCAAGAAAAAATCATTAATAGATAACAATACAACACCTGCGGAATTAGAACCTTTGAAGCCGAATCTACAAAAACTTGATCAGTACAAACAAGCGATACAAGCAGATGCCGCCAATGGTGTCAACACGGCTAACTCTATACCTGTTCGCTCTAACAGTGTCGATTATACGTTCAAAACAACTGAGAATGGTGTAGCCAATGGTAAAGCAGAAATTGCCGCTGTTTCTAAAAGCTGCAGTAACGATAATATAGTAAAAGCATCATTAAGTCAAACGCATTTATCTCATAAAGAAAAATCTGGCAGCGGTACTATGTATCGCCCGGATATACTATATCAGGTACGACAAACGTTTGCATAAAAAAAAAAAAAAATTAAAAAAAGAAATAAATTTTTTTTCCTTTTTAGGGTTCTCTCCACAGCATACCGGAGTATGCGCGTTCACGTACTGACCTTTCCGGGTCCGGGAATGCTATCAACCGTTATGGTTCTGTTAAGCATTCTACCCTAAGTGTAAATGAAGATGAGGTAATTCTTTATTTAATTTTCTTTCAAACTCATTGATAATTGGTATCGTAATCTAAATAAAGCTTTATCAGATTTTGCGTCGTAAATGATGCGATTCTACTAATTTTTTAGAAACCACAAATAAAAAATTAAATTATATAAAATGTCAAACGTTACGTGAAAGAAGAAGTTCATGGCGCTTTTTATATTTTATAATTTTTATTAAACCAAATATGTGCCATTGCGATCAATGGTCATTTTGTTGGTAAAACCTTTATGGCATCAAAGTGGAACTTATGGAATTTGTGTGAAAAGTATCCGAGCCACGGCATTTGCACAAAATTCTTTGTGAAATCAACTTTATATATCCTTAAGAGTGCTCTACAGAAAGCCAAAGTAAGAGTCGGACGAGGTTCAGAATATACGATAAATGTATCAGAACTTTCCAATCAAGCCGATTTACTAAAGATATGTGTGAACCGGGATTGTGGTTATAAAAAATTATGTCTTTCCTATTGATCAATTCTAGGCACTTTATCACAATTTTGCTCTTTAATTGCATTAGTTCTTGATAACAGAGCTCATAACCATGCATCTGCCTAGATGCTAACACTTTATGACGCGTGATTCCCTTCCAAACCCAAAATCCCAGACACGAAACATTACCAGGGCCTGGTCACCGTTTATGTGGCTTCAATCACAATCTTTTCACTTATTACATTTGTATGTGACCCATCTATTATCGTCCGTAATCAATGTTTTAAAAAAGAGCTCGATTTCGTTTCGTTTCGGTAGCGATTCACAGATGGAAAATCGGTCCATTAAATTTTTCACTTTTAAATCATTGTGATACCAAAATATTAAATTTCGCTCTGTATCCAACCTTTTGCAAATGGAGGTTTTTTAACAATGTTTAGCTCCGCACTGATGCCATAATATGAAATGTGCTAATCTTCGTTAAAGTTTTCAAATCAATTTTATAACGATTGATCAATCGGAACATGACACGCTTTTAACATGAAAATATCTAGAACGTAAACGAACATGTCATTTGTTGTTAATCTGCTAAAGCATTCCATTCTAGGCATTATGACCCTAATCAATGTGAATTTTGATTCATTTTCGAGAAGCAATTTTTCTCGATTAAATTAATTAGATTGTCTATAGTATAGATATTCTTGATCAGCATCAAACTTAGAATCAGTGTAAGCATGCCCGTCTGTCCGTTTATCGGTATGTCTGTTTGTGCAATGTCTATGGTAGATATTCTCCTGGTCTGACTATTGAAAAAGGGTCAACTAAACCCCAAAAAATAAGCTGAAAACATGTTTGTTTTGAGGATGATTTTCCTAAGAGCAAAAATGTTCTCAGCTTATGCTGTACTGTTGGGGTATCATATGACTGATTTAACGCATTTTCAATACTAACCTGCGTGCAAGAATTTCCAATGTTTCTGTCAAACTTGATGCCGATATCAATAGGTTTTCCGAAAAGGAAAACATTTACCATAGACGTTACAGTCACGGACGGACGGACATGCTTAAATCAAGGCTGATCTAGTATTATCAATTTCATGGGGTTTCTGAATCTTCCGTTTGAATGTGGTGCGTATATAAATAAATTCGAAGGACAGTGTTACTTCTGTAGTTAAAAAGATGGAGTTTTTTAAATCTTCTATTGTAAATGTCTACGAAAGTTTTTATTATTTTTAATTCATTCAATTTTTTTTTTTCTCTAGGAATTGGAAAAATGTTGCGGTTGCTTTAGTTGTTCTAAAGAGACACGTGATACCCTGGCGGAAATGATGAATTTTTCACTGTTAAAGGATGCTGTTTTTATTATATTTGCGATATCAAATTTTTGCACTAGTATCGGTTTTAATATGCCTTACGTTTATATAGTAGCGCAAGCGGAGGCCCTAAGTTTGAATTCAGAACAATCAAGCTATCTGATAGCTATTATTGGTGTAGCTAATACAGTCGGCAGAATTATACTCGGATACATATCCGATAAGCCGTGGGTCAATCGTTTATGGATCTACAATTGTAGTTTGACAATATGTGGTATAGCTACAGCGCTATGTCCATTGTGTACCAATTTCAATTCATTAGGCTCATATTGCGCAGTATTTGGTTTCACTATTGGTGCTTATGTGGGTTTAACTTCTGTCATTTTGGTTGATTTATTGGGTCTGGATAAGCTAACTAATGCTTTCGGTTTATTGCTATTATTCCAAGGTGTTGCCTCTTTCATTGGACCACCTATTGGCGGTAAGTATATTAGCTTCGAAGCTGTCAAGTTCAAGTAGGAATTAATAATCATTTCTCTTATTATCCTCTTATATATAGGTTGGCTTTATGACATAACAAGCTCATACGCGCCTGCATTTCTTTTAGCTGGCATCATGATAGCTGTTAGTGGTTTGGTTATGTTTATTATACCGCCGCTGCAACGTCATCTCGCCAAAAAAGCAGAACAGAAAAATGCTCAACAAATTGCTTTAAGTTAGACTTTAATGTTTTTTTTTCCTTTTTTTTTTAATTAAGACACTCACATGGATACCATATATTAAAATATTCCTAAAACAAAGACATTATTAATAAAATATTTTTATTGGCAAAGAAATACAAACATATAAGTGTATAGGAAAATTTTTGAAACAAATTGTAACAGCTACAGGCATTAATTAGGGACATTGTTTTTATCTAAGGCCTTTTTATATATATTAGTTTCATAAAAACAGTACCTTAGCCTTTAATAAATAAATTACATTAAGCATAAGCTCTAAAATTTCCACAATTTTTTTTTTTTTTCGTTATTTGATATTTTTTATTTCTCATTTTAATTTGGGAAATTGTAATGTAAATATAATAAAACTTTAAAAAAAAATTGTATATGTTTATTAAAAAGTTTATTGTAATTTTTAAAATTATAATAATTATCAATTGTTATCATTATTAAAGAAAATTATTAATTGAATTTTGAAAAAAGAAATTTCAATTTTTTCATTTTTTCACTATAAAAAATTAAAAAAAAAAAAAAAAGTATTCATTAAAACTGTGTTTTAGAATTTTGATGAAATTATAATTTCTAAATCTTTGGAAACTTATATGACATATCATCTATATTTTATATTATGGACGATTATTTATGTTTCGCATTTTAATTGATTCAAAAAAATACATTCAAGCGGCAACAGATTTTTTTTACGCTTTTCATGGCTTTACTTTTTCAAAATTAAATATTTAAAAAAGAAATTCAAAAATGGATTTGTCGCACTTTCAGAAATAACAAACGGTTGGATATATTAATTCCATTTGAATGGGAACAAGAAAATATATATATAAAGTAAGGTACGCTGAATATTTTGTATACTGACATAAATAATGCAGTCAGCTCTTATAAGAAAGGGGGTTCAAAACGTCCATTGACATGATCCGTATGTAGCAAAAAAAAAAAAAAAAATGTTTTCTCAAAGATCGTATTTTACTTGATTTATTTTTGTCAAAAAATACTACAAATTCGAACTTTTCTCCCATGTAACGGGTTACTTTCCGTAGCAGCAATCATATGGAACGCTGTTCAAACAATTGACTTATACGATCTATATTCTTCATATCACTTTAGTAGGATGATATGCTATTACTCAGTGAGAGGAATTTTGCAAATTGCAATATAACGACTTTTTCAAGTTAACAAGTTAAACGACAAGTATTCGCTAACTTAATAAAATCCGATTGATTTTCAAATGGGTTCGTCCTTGCACTAAAGCATTCTATTGTGCCAAACTTCATCAAAATATTTGATATATTACGATTTGTAGATGAAAAAATATCAGATAGAGAAGCGGACAGACGAGCAGACATGGCTAAAATGATTCTGAATCGATTGGTATAATAAAAGATGGTGCAAGAACTTCCAGTATTTCTGCCAAATTTGAAGCCGATATTTTCATTTTTGTTGCCTGGAGAATATTTACCATCGACATTACACAAATAGGATGGACGCAAATGCTTAAATCGAGATTCTGCATTTGACACTGATCGAGAATATATATATACTTTGTGCGATCTCTAAAATGTTCTTCTTGGTATTGCAGACAAACTGAATATACCCCTCACCTTCGGTATAGTCGATATAAAGACTTATAAACTTATAATGAAAGTACGATATATTTCATTGAACATCACAAATCGAGTGCGTGAATAATCAAAAAAAATTACACACACATAACAAATAAAATATATAAAGAGCTCACTCAATTAATATTTAAGTATAAGTAGATTTTTTTCTTTTAAACAAAATAGTCATATACGTTTATCTGGTGGCTTCAAATCTGATCTCTATGTATGCCAAGCTTCAGCTTTCTATATGTTTCAGTGTGTTTTACCAAAATATCCATTCTTTAAACAATCAAACGGCTTTGCTCGCCGAAATCCTTACACCTGTTTACTGGTGCTTCTTTGTAGCATGTGTGTCACAAAGGTAATAAAGAATATTACAAAAAACAAAAAAAAAAAAAAAAATATAATCCATACACCTTGTGGCAACTAATGTCTCTCATATATTTCCTTTGGGGAAAATTAGAGATAACCGCCGGAGTTACTGTAATAATCTTAAATGGAAAAGTATAAAGAATAACGTAACGTATTTAGCCTTTTCATAGGTATGTGCGTCCATTTGTAACAGAACTTCAAGAATTATTAAAATTACAAGATCAAACCCTAGTTATCTTCTATGCTACTTTTAGATTGCATAAGATGAAAGAATATTTTTTTCTTTTTTATTACGATAATACTCGCTCGGGAGCAAAAATTCTTCGCTTTCTTCTTCTTCTTCTTCTTCTTCTTCTTCTTCTTCTTCTTCTTCTTCTTCTACTTTCTCTGAATATAAGAAAAATATTTCATTACATCTGTAAGAAATTCCTTCGTAGAAAATTTAAATTCTTCCTCACAATCTCCAAAAAGACTAAAAACTAGTGTCGAACAAAACTTTACTTATAAGTTACAGCACTTAAGGCCTTACCTCTTGATTTCTAACTGATTTCTCTATCAAATGTCTTTGGAATGTGTTTACATTTATTTAAAAGTATTTCCAGACAAAACTACATTAGTTTGGTTTCATCGAGCCTATCATTGAATAGATTTGAGACTAAAATCAATTGGCGAGCCTTAGATTCTAATATAAAATCATTAAAGAAGGAGAATGAGAAAAAATCTTAGAACACATGAAAAAGCAGTTTTATTTATTCTAATGATGATGATAAAAAAATTAATAATAAAAAATAATACAACAATTTTTTTTGTTAATAAAAATTCAATTCAAACATTTAAACAAGTTTCTCTCAAAATTTGATATTTTAAAACGATCCAAAATACAATTCTAATAATTTTCATTCTTTTTATTCGACTTCTCTATAAAATTTAAAAAAAAAAAGAATTTAGAGTAAATACATTTCCGCGCGCGATAGATTTCTACTTCACTGGCTCTAGACATGTGGACTGTGTGTGTGTGTGTAATTTTTTTTCATAATCACATTTGCATCAGCTAGACTGCAAGCAGCAAAGCTTCTTAAATTCCATATGGCTTACGAGAGAATGGCTTCGATCATTTATCATTTTTTGTAATATATTTTAAGAATAATTTCTTTTTTCTTTAATACTTAAAAATATACGCTTAATAACTTGCTTGAATATTATTATTATTCTATTATCTTCGCTTTAATACCAAACAAAATAAAAACTTTTTTTTAAATACTTTTTGTTTTCGTACTGGTAAAACTAGTACAGTAGTGATAGTGCTTCGCCCTCCATTAACGGATATGTAGCTCTAATTTGATAGCCGTATATCTATACTAAAAAAGAGCATCCGTTGTGCTTTTCTTAGTGATAAAAGTTGAATAACACATTTGGTGTCCTTCGATGGTTTATTTCAAAAATATTACATTGAATTGTATGTTTCTTGATTTTGTAAATTTTGTCAATTAGTGAATAATTGTTTGTGTGCTTTTTTTTTATAAGCAAATATAAGAAACTATTTTCATAATACTTAACATTTTTTATGCATTTCTTTAATCAAATTTTACATTAATTGAATAAAACACACAAACGTGAAATTTTCAAAACCTATTTTTTTTTTTTTTTTCTTGAGAACTCTTTGACCGCAAAGCGAATGCAGTCACACGATGCAGTGCTTTCTATATAAATGTGCCTGATATAAGAAAATATTAAAGTTAATTACTAATCAATTTTGTTGTAAGAAAAAAATCAAATATACTCTAGTAAGGAGGATATTTCAATTAAATCTCTTCTCTTAACTCTTGGTTTGACTTTCACGAAATTTAAACATAAATAGCGGCTATGAAGAAACAATAGAATTAATTTTAATTAAAATAATATTGTATTTATATAAGCTTTTAAAATGTTTGGTCTTTTAAAAACAGATCCGAAACCACGGAGGCGTACAAAACCAGACTGCGTAACTAAGAGAAAACTACTGTATGCATGTACACGATACTACTACACTTAGGAATCAGTACAAAGTATTTTTGATTCAATTGAATGGTATCCGTACATATGTTGTAAGACTCGTTATATATAAATCATAATTACGCACGAGACAAAAAAAGAAAATTAAAAAAATTCTTGGAAACACAATTTATTTGCCAAATTATGGTAAACAAGCCAAGAATTTGATAAACTACGAATTTTGATTACATTATAAAATACACAACAATGAATAGCAAGAAAAAAAAAAGAACATATGGCTAAGTTGTAAAATGAGTTGTTTCCGTTCCGTATTGAAACTCTCTAATATACGTTATAATGAAAAAGTCTCTACAGATAAGTGTTTCGTTATGCAACTTTTTAGTGTAAAAAATAGTGCCTTTTTTCCTAAAGTGCTCATCCTACCTCTCGGTCCGTTAGAATAATAATAAAAATCTATAAATGGAAGAGATCGGTATGTTAGATATGAGTTGTTATTTTCTCTTATCACGAAAGGAAAGTATTTATGATGAAAAGTCTTTACCCCCAAAAGTTTTACAGAAAGAAAACAATTTTGTAATTGTATTCGAAATAACTTATTTCTCCTTTAGATTTTATATGATTTAATTCCCTCAATTCGCTCACCTTATGGTCGAATAAATTTAATAATTGGATTTCTTTTTTTTTTTTTTTTTTTGCTTTTCTTTAATATAAAACCAAACATTGACAATGACAAATATTTTTCTTTCGATAAGATGATAAAATATTTAACGAAATCTTTGACAAGAAAATCTTCAAGGGCAATTGAATGTGCAGTCGCCTAATTCAGTTTAAAATATTTAACAACAAATAAATAAACTAAAACAAAAAAAAAAGCACGAAATTATTTTACAATAAGAACCAACAAGAAATTTTCTATTTGTTTTCAGGTGAAACTTACATGTGGAAAATACCTATAATAAATATATATGTAAACATTGGATTTTTTTTGCTAATTTTAGCACTTTAATGGATTGATTGCATTTATTTTCTTTAACTGAAAATATTTATACCACATT